>SKCR01015706.1:0-66880 GCA_019454045.1 Zanthoxylum bungeanum
TGGGTCTCTACAAGTTAGAGCTTGAAGATTCAGATCACTAATTTTTTGATGATGCCTTTTACACATACTATGCCCTCCTATTTATAATAACACAGAAATCAGACTCCTATTTGCACAAGAAATCCTAGTTGATCTTTAGTCTTCTTTCCTTGTAAGGATTCCTAGTCCGATTCTCCCTTCTCTTTTCTTATTCCTTCTCGGATTCTGACTTCATTTCCTTGTGAGAGTAGGATAATCCGTTTTACCTTATCCGCAAGAATAGGGTGTCGTCATCTTGAACACGACTCGCTGTCTGGTCGGTCTTCATGAGGTCGGTCATGACAATCTTTTATGCTGAGAGTGTTTCTGCCGACCTTATAGTGCTCGGTCATCCGAACCAAAGTGGTCGGTCTTCACATGTTATGGTCGGGTCGGCTATATGATCTCAACCAGTCAGGAAATTACCCTTCTGTCCTCGTCGTGCTGTCTTAAATGTTATAGTGCCTGAAAACACCATCAACATCTGTCCCCTAGTTCTCGGTTCCAACAAGTGTGCAAGTTGGTGCCGGGAACTACATAAAGATGGTGTTTCTGTTTTGCTCCGTTGGAGGTCGGTCCGGGGTCGAGAAATGCTTTGTTGCCTCTTTTCAAGCGCTTTGTCTTGAGACACGCAACAGTCACGTCCGCTTAAATGCCTGTCAAATCAATTTTAGGGTTTTTTCTAAGTTCGACATTTGTCAAACATCCGCCGGGTTCCCGCCAAAAAAGGGGGTGAATCGACCGTGAAGAGGCGTCTTCACAGTGGGCTGATCTCAGCCATCTGTTTCAAACTTGGGAGACCTCTTTTGCAGTTGACACCTGGCGTTCATCAGGGTTCTTCCTTTAGATCCAACGGTCACGAGCGTCTTTGTCATGACTATAAGAAGGCGAGGCTTTCACTGTTCCATCTTTTTCGGCAATTTCTCCTTCTTTTCTGAAAACATCTCCGTGATTCGTCCAACTCCGAGCTCTCGAAGTTCAACCGTGGGCTTTTTCTTTTTCTTTGCTGTGAACATAAGGAACGGGTATAACCGTACTGCACAACCTCCTGCTCTTTCCGAGAAGAACAAGTAAGTCCTCTGAACGGTCTTTTTTTTTTTGTGTTTTACGAATCTGTGTTTGCTAGGAAAAGATTTATGGTTTGCTGGGTTCTGCTTTAGGGCACCTTAGAGACCACATGTTTAGCTAACATGGAGACCGTGAGTAGTTTCTTTTAGCCATAGACTGACTTCCTCTTCCTTCTTTGTTTTTCTGGGTGTTAGGGATGTCTGACAGCGGTTCCTCCCCTGAAAATCCTGTTAAGATCTCAACTCCCCCTGCTGAGGAGCTCTCCTCGGGCTCGGGGGCACCTAGTGTAGAAGACCTTGATACTACCCCTACTCCTTCTGAGATCGAACAAGACTCCTACCATCAGAGGGTTCCTCGGAAGGACCCAGAGCCCGGTGAACTTGGATCGTCGGCTCTGGATATGAACCGCCCCTCTAAAATAACTGAGGATGATCTGGCACTGTTGCGGCAACGATATGACATCCCAATAGATATTGCCCTTGAAGTTCCCGGCCCGATGGATCGTGCTAGTCAGCCTGATGAGGGCTCGGTGGCGCTTCTTCCTGCTTTTTTGAGTGTGGGCTACGGCTGCCGATGCAACATTATTTTGCTTGGATGCTGGCCGATATGGAGATTGCCCCTTGCCAATTGAGCTTAAATAGCTGGAGGATTCTGGCCGGCATATATGTGGTTTGGCACCGGGCAGGTTTAGGTGTACCTTCTTTGGAAGAGGTGAAGAGGTTGTATCGTTTGAAGTCTAACCCAAAGACTCACTACGGTTGGTATTACCTCTCTGCTTATGATAGCTCGTCCAACCTTGTCCAGAAACTCCCCGATTCTAACAAGAATTTCAAGGATCTTTGGTTCTGGGCTACTGGGGATTGGGGTCGGGTTCTGAGATCGTTTGAGGAGAACGTCTCGGTTCCGGACATCTTCATGGCGGGAGGTTAGGAGTTTAATACCCTTTTTTTTATTTCCGTTCTTGGTCTCTTAGGTTTCGAACTTCTCTGGTTCCTCCCAGCTTGTTGGCGAGATGCTCCCAAGGTTTCTCGTCAGGTTCGGAGGCGGGTACATTGGGCTCGGGGGTATGCTGCCCACTGGAGGAAGTTGGTCAATGATGCGGCCTTTGTTGAGTCGGGCCTTACTCTGACCGTCCCTCCGGAGGTCTCGGGTCAGATAGGTAGATGTCTGCCGGCTGTTTTTGTTTATCATGTGCTTGACGTCTTTGTTATATGCTTGGGTTCTGATTTCATTTTCCTCCTTTTTTGTAGGTATGTCGAAGAGGCCAAAGTTTCTTGAGAAGTTGGCCGGTACTATGAAGAAGGCCGGTCATGCGGAAACTGGAACTTCCCGGGCACAGCTTGAACCTGTCGGGGCTGGGAGGTTATCTCAGGGGGAAGTTCAGCCGGCTGCTCGGGGTCTATCTTCTCCTGGTGTGCAGTCATCGGGGTCTGCTCGTCTCATCAGTCCGCCGAAGCCTTTGCGGAAAAGGAGGCGTCAATTTGGGGCCGAGGAGGCTGAGTTGGAGGAGGAGGAGCCTGTCCCGGGCAAGAAGAAAGATGTCCGCCGGGGGAAAAAAATCATCTGTGGGCTTCTCCAAGAAGCAAAAGGGTTCTGTAATCCTCGGGGTGGATGATTTGGGGGAAGGCATCCGGGAGGCTACTTCCCATTTAGTGCCGGCTTTCAATGAATTGGCCGAGGTGATTCCCCCGGGGGAGGTTTCGAGATATGAGGATATCTCGCCCGAAGCTGTGGTGACCGAGATGAGCTCTCAAATGGCAAAGGTAGTTCTATTTCCTCTCTTTTTTCTGATTTCGGTTCCCGGTCTTCTTCATCTCATATCTTGACTTTCTTTGTTTTTGTGCAGGCTACTTACCTCATGGCGAAGAATAAGGACCTCCTTTTGAGCCTATTGTCCGAGGGTGGTCAGACCCAGAGACTTCAGAATCGCCTTACAGAAGTGGAGGCTAAATTGGCTGATCGGGAGGAGGTGATACAGAACCTTGAGTCGACTGCCATTGAGAACTTCAAAATTAATAAGGCTCTTAAGGTTGCTGCTGCGCTGGAGCGAAAGCTTGCCGACACTGCCCGGGAGGATTTGAAAGCTGCCCAATCTGAGATTGGCGTTTTGAAGGCGAAGGTGGCCAGTGTTGAAACCAAATTGAAGGCCAATGAAGAACAAATGGCGCGGGCCCGGGATGACCTCGAGAGGAAAGAAACCGAGCTTGGGGAGAGAGAGGCCGATCTCGAGGCCGAGAAGGAGGCCATCCGCCTTGAGGGGGTCGGTGATTGTGCTGATCTGATACCGATGGTGCTGCCAAGTCTGAACATGGACCCTATTTATGCGGCCATCAGTTTTTGCAAGGGGGATATTTCCGAGGAGGAGTTTCGGAAGTGGCTCCCTCCTCCTTCCGAGGAGGTGATGGATCATGACCCGATCTTGGTGGTTCCGGATTCCGGGGCTCCCCAAGAAGAACGACCTGATGTTCCAGCCCCCGGCGAGGACTGTCTTGAGATCCCTCCTCCCGTCCCTGAAGTAGAGGTCTCCCATGCTGCCGAGGATGAAGCAGCTGTTCCTCCTCCTAAGATCGAGCCAGTCCTCCCGCCATCTGAGCCAGTTGAGGAAGAAATTCCTGCCCCTGTGCGGGCTGAATGAGAAAGGGTAACCCGACCGGGGCCCTGTGTACACTTTACTTTTTGTAATAACATTAAGCTGTATATGCACATATATATATATATATATATATTTTCATGTGTCCTTATCTCTTTCTCCTTTTTCTCTATGCTTCCTGTTTTTTTCGAACTCTTTGAGACCCTTTCAGGGGTCAATATGAGCCGGAGGGGCATGTCCTGACCCCGAGCTAAGTGAGGCACTTGGACCCGGGGAAATGTTATGTCCCCAGTCCAAAGAGCTGACTCGGTGGGACGTACCCCGACCCCGAGCTGAGTGAAAGACTTGGGTTCTGGGGGAATGTTACCTCCCCAAACCTAAAGGAGCTTGACTCGGTGGGACGTAACCCGACCCCGAGCTGAGTGAAAGACTTGGGTTCTGGGGGAATGTTACCTCCCCAAACCTAAAGGAGCTTGACTCGGTGGGACGTAACCCGACCCCGAGCTGAGTTAAAGACTTGGGTTCTGGGGGAATGTTACCTCCCCCAAAACCTAAAGGAGCTTGACTCGGTGGGACGTAACCTGACGGCGAGCTGAGTGAAAGACTTGGGTTCTGGGGGAATGTTACCTCCCCAAACCTAAAGGAGCTTGACTCGGTGGGACGTAACCCGACCCCGAGCTGAGTGAAAGACTTGGGTTCTGGGGAAATGTTACCTCCCCAAACCTAAATGAGCTTGACTCGGTGGGACGTAACCCGACCCCGAGCTGAATAACCAAGTGGCCTCGGCGGAACAAAATCCGGCCCCGAGCCGACTAACCCATGGGACTTCCACAGAAGGGAAATGAATCAACCTTCGAAGCCTTACCGAATCTGGCACGGGCGTCCCCCTACCAGACCGGCGGAAAACGAAAACAAGTTTCTGGAAAATAAAAGGTGGGGGTGACTTAGCACCTATCCCAAAATAAAAAAACGTTTTTTTGTAAAAAAAATAACAACATGGATGTCTCAAAGCAGCGTCCTGCCCGAGGTCTCTAAAACACAATTATGAATCTTTCAATTCAGTGTCCCAGCGAACCAGGATTCGGATCAGAAGAGCGTTTGAATGGTAAGGGCACATCCTCTACACGTTGGTTCACTGGGGAGCCTGTGTATTGTATGAGGGCTCCTCCTTACCACGCTGGAGCAGGCACACACCACAGGGGCATAACGCATCCATGTGCTGTGTCTCCCACAGATCCGGATGATGAATGGATCAAAGAGTGTCCGGGATACTAAGGGTATATTCCTCCTTAGGTCCGGTGTCACTGGAGCTAGCAATCGTCACGGGGGTGTCATCATCCACCGTGCTATGCTTTCCCACGGATCCATTACATCGGGTAGGTGAGGATCAGAAGAGTGTTCGACACATTAAGGGCATGTTCCTCCTTATGTTCGGTAACACTGGAGTAAGCAATCGTCATGGGGGTATCATCCCTCCCTGTGCTATGCTTCTCACGGATCCTATGCATCGAGTATGCCCCTGAGGACCCGAGCCAAGAGAGATACTTGGTTCTGGGGGAATATCCCGTCCCCAGTCCAATGAGTATTGACTCGGTGGGACGTAACCCGACCCCGAGCTGAAAACGGCCTCGGCGGACGAAACCAACCCCGAGCCGACTAATGAAAAGGCCTCGGCGGAACGTAATCCAGCCCCGAGCCGACTAATGAAGAGGCCTCGGCGGAACGTAATCCAGCCCCGAGCCGACTAATGAAGAGGCCTCGCGGAACGTAATCCAGCCGACGAGCCGAGCCGACTAATGAAGAGGCCTCGGCGGAACGTAATCCAGCCCCGAGCCGATTGAAACATTAAGGGTATGTTCCTCCTTATGTTGTGCTTCTCAAAGATCTATGCTCTCTGTGCCCCTTTTTTTTTGTATGGAGTCGGATGATTCTGGTGTGACTCTGTGCATTTTTGTGGTGGTATCCGTGGTCGGACGGTTGCGAATTTTGGGTTTTTTCAGTTTTGGATCGTTGTCGTGAGCATGTCCCCGAGTTTTTTTTTTGAATATGGTTTTTATTTGAGAGTGCTTGGAAAAAAGAAAAGTTTTTTTTTTTTTATGCTCGGGGATATGCCTAGCCCTTCTACAACTCTCTGTGGGTTATTCTGAGAGAGGCTTTATGTATTTGGATCCCTGTCCTTTTTGCTGTAAACAGATAGGAGGAAGGGAAAGTTTACTGGAAGTATTTCCTCAACATCTCAGCGTTCCAAGGCTTTTTTAATCTTGTGCCGTCCAGTCGCTCTAGGATGTACACTCCCGGTTTCACACCATTTTTACCACCTTGTAGGGCCCTTCCCATTTGGCGCCCAGGGAGCCCTCCTCTGGCTTTCGAGTATTTAGGGTGACCTTTCTTAGCACTAGGTCGCCTGAGATGAAGGTGCGTGTCCGAATTCTTTTATTGTAGAAACGGGCCATCCTTTGTTGGTAGATTGCCGTTTTCATGGCCGACCTCTCTCTCTTTTCTTTGATCAGGTCGAGGTGGTTTCTGATAAGTCTTTCATTCTATTTACTCTCGTAGTGCTGAACCCTATGGGAGGCTACTCCGATCTCTGTCGGGATGATAGCTTCATATCTGTATGCTAAGGAGAACGGGGTTTCTCCCGTGGAGTCTTTATAGGTTGTCCGGTGCGCCCATAGTACCTCTGGCAGTTCCTCGACCCATAGGCCTTTGCTGGATCCAAGCCGAGCTTTGAGGTTGGCCTTGATGGCCTTGTTCGTCGCCTCGACTTGGCCGTTTGATTTGGGATGGGCTGGTGTGGCAAATCTTAGTGCAATGTGGAGGTCCTCGCAGAGTTTTCTGAAACCTTTGCTGTTAAATTGCTTCCCGTTGTCTGTGATGATGGCTCGGGGAATCCCGAACCGGAAGACGATATTTTTCCTCAGGAATTCAGTGGCTCTTTTCTCCGTTATGGTGGATAATGGCTCTGCCTCCACCCATTTGGTGAAATAGTCTATGGCCACGATGGCGTACTTCGCCTGTCCTTTCCCTTGTGGCATTGGTCCAATGATGTCCAGTCCCCACTAGGCTAACGGCCAGGGACTGAGTAGCGTGGTCAACTGTTCTGCTGGTTGGTGGTGGAGGTTTGCATTTTTCTGACACCCTTCGCACCTGCGGGCCACTTCTATGCCGTCCTGGTGCATGGTCGGCCAGTAAAAACCTTGTCTTAAGGCTTTGAAAGCAATTGAACGACCTCCGGCGTGGCTTCCGCAGATGCCCGTATGTATCTCTCTGAGCACATAATTTGCCTCTTCTTCGGCAAGACATCTTAAGAGGGGGACTGAGTAACCCTGTCGGTAAAGTACCCCGTCAATTAGGGAGAATTTGGTGCTTTTGTACCTTAACTTTCTGGCCTCTGTTTTGTCCTCTGGTGTTTCTCCCGTTTCCAAGTATTTTCTGATGGGTTGCATCCATGATGCTTGGCTTTCTTTATCTAGAATTTCCACTTTAGATTCTCCTACGCTTTTTTCCCGGATGTAAATCAAGGGGATTATCCTGGGGTGTTCGGCTTTTGTTGAAGAGGCGAGCCGTGCCAGGGAGTCTGCCTCACAATTGTCTTCTTGGGGGATTTGTTCGAAGCTTACATCTCCCATCTTCTCTGTTAGCTTTCGTACTTCGGTCAGGTAGGCCATCATACCAGGCTCTTTTGCTTGAAATGCTTCTTTCAGTTGCTGGACGGCTAACTGCGAGTCACTCCTTACTACCACATTTTGGATCCCTAGCACCGTGCATAGTCTCAAACCACCCAGTATTGCTTCATACTCTGCTTCATTGTTGGTTGCTATGAAAGCGAATTTCAGGGCGAGTAGGATTTCTTCTCCTTTGTCGCTTTTTAGGAAGACTCCCGCCCCATTGCCTTGTGTGCTGGCCGAACCGTCTACGGACATTTCCCATTTGTCCTCGTCTATAGCCAGGGTATGGGGGTCGGTACATTCGGCGACAAAATCTGCCAAGGCTTGTCCCTTTACTACTGCTCTTGGGAGATAGGCGATGTCATGTTCACTTAGTTCTACCGACCACTTTACTAATCTGCCGGAAACCTCTGGCCACTGCAGAATTTGTTTTAGGGGTGGCCGGTGTATACCCGGATAGGATGGGCCTGGAAGTAAGGCCGTAATTTTCGAGCTGCCGTAACTAGTGAAAGGGCGATTAGTTCGTTTACTGGATACCGAGTTTCAGCGTCTAAGAGGGCTTTGCTGATATAGTAGACAGGCTTCTGGATCTTGTCGGTTTCCTGTATCAGGGGCAATATGGGAATATCACTCCCGAGACTAATCCTCCTTCAATAGTTGAATTTGTTTGGTTATGGGGGACCAAAGGCAAATTTAGAAAAAGACAAATAACACACCAATCGACGAGGAGATTTAACGTGGTTCGGTGGATTTGGATCCGACCTACATCCACGGACACAAAAAGATGGTATTTTTATTACTTAAACGCTCTTCTTGGGTCTCTACAAGTTAGAGCTTGAAGATTCAGATCACTAATTTTTTGATGATGCCTTTTACACATACTATGCCCTCCTATTTATAATAACACAGAAATCAGACTCTTATTTGCACAAGAAATCCTAGTTGATCTTTAGTCTTCTTTCCTTGTAAGGATTCCTAGTCCGATTCTCCCTTCTCTTTTCTTATTCCTTCTCGGATTCTGACTTCATTTCCTTGTGAGAGTAGGATAATCCGTTTTACCTTATCCGCAAGAATATGGTGTCGTCATCTTGAACACGACTCGCTGTCTGGTCGGTCTTCATGAGGTCGGTCATGACAATCTTTTATGCTGAGAGTGTTTCTGCCGACCTTATAGTGCTCGGTCATCCGAACCAAAGTGGTCGGTCTTCACATGTTATGGTCGGGTCGGCTATATGATCTCAACCAGTCAGGGAATTACCCTTCTGTCCTCGTCGTGCTGTCTTAAATGTTATAGTGCCTGAAAACACCATCAACAATTATATTATTAAAATAGCAAATATTATTTTTTATTAATTATTGATTAATTATTAATTATTAATATATTTTATTATTTATTTATAAATTAATTTTAATTAATTATCTTAGGGATAATATTGTAATTTCCCATCAATAATGGATTTGGGAATCTCATTCCCATGGGGTGGTGGGAATGAGATTCTCATTCCCCATTCCCAAATTTATGGGTCCCACTCTCATTCTCATTCTCATTTTTATTCAATTTTAGGAAGTAAACAACCTTAATGGAAATGATTCTCATTCCTCCATTCTCATTACCCTCAAGTAAACACACCATTAGTTTGTGATGGGAGGCAGTGGAGAGACATATCATGTTCCTTTAATCTATTTAATATTATATTTATACTTTTATTTACTTTATGTATTTAATTTTATGTTTTGAATGGTCATTTAATGTGATTGTTCATGTGGGTATGAGAATTACTAGAGCGATATTTGTTAATTCAAATATTTGTCCATTATGAATCGTTCTTTAATTCCTGACACGTGATATTTAATAATATTTTTTGCTCTCTTTTTTTCACTGAAATATTTAAAAGTCTGTATTGGACATTACTCTCCATTTCTTCCTCATATAAAGAAACAAATTCATGGGAGCATTTTAAAAGAATCTCCAAATAGTTTAACCCGAGGATACAGCTACTTATAACTTACCTTTTTTTATAAACGTTGGAAACCTCGCCGCCAAATAACCAAATCAGGGCTTAAGCAGAGTAGGTAAAATCCCGGCTGCCACATACTCTTATAAGAAATACACCCCCTAAACTTGAACTTAGCACCTGCCAATTAAATTTTAAATCATTTGTCACTAAACCACGTCAATTGAGAGAAGTAATAGCTTACCTTGAAAATCTATTACAGTACCTCACACACTTGATTACAATGGGATGTAGATATGATTGATGGATCACATGTAATGCAACTTATTTCAAAAGGCAAATGCAAATGTGGTATAGTTAAGTGTCATAATGTGACATCAAATCTACCCTCTTCCCAAATGTTACACCAAATTTTGGAGTTCAGTGTTATTTTCTTTAAAAAAATTATATATATAACTGATTACATATAAATTGTTCTGATATAATATATGAATTATATTAAACATACAAAATAATCATGAACTATATCAGAAGATAATAGAGTACATATGCTATCTTATACGTAATGATAGTTTATATTTGATCCCTATATATTAAAAGAATTAAAAAAAAAAAAAAAAAAATTAATTGAAAGGTTGGTTGAGCTGCAGGGTGGGTGATGTCCGTGAATAATGGAGCCATCTTTCTTGGTCGCTGCGACCTGCAAAGCCATGAATGACTGCTGCTTCCCAAAAAAGAAATGAACCCAACACGTTACGTAAGCCTGAAACAAAGCCAAGTGGAACCCACATGGTTAGCCCAAGAGTCACCCTTACAGAAGAAACAAAGCCAAGTGGAACCCACATGGTTAGCCCAAGAGTCACCCTTACAGAAAACAAAGCCGATCGGCGGGTCTCTTTATCTCGAATCCAGGTCATCATCTTGATTCCTTTATACCTGTTCAACAGATCAGATAAAATTTTAGTCTAATTTATTAAGGGCCGGTAAAAAACAATCTTCGTATTCGTTAATTCAACGATAATATTGACATTCACATAATATATCTGATCTGTTATCATTTTATAAACATATGTCAAATGTATGTATTAGGTGTAAATTTCTAACTTAACCTTGTAAATTTATATAAAACTAGTTGGAATCTCACTCATTGCGCGAGTTCTTTTTTTTTTTTCAAGTTTTTTAAAAATTATATAAATAAATATATTTATAAGTACATACAGTAGTTTACCGTCAATAGAAGAAGATGCTTGAAAGTTGAAACTACTACCGAAACAAGAAAAGCAAAGAATCATTTCACCAAGCACCATCCAAAATTCCACTTACTTTTGAGAGATTCTCGAATAGTAGGCTATGTCTGGTTCTCATTTTATTGAGGTACGAATGAGACCATTCAAGTACCGAATATAAGTAGAGAATAATGTTGAGTATAGATTATAAATTGTCTTATTTAGTTCAAATTATATATGATCATCAGTTTGACTTTTATATAAAAATATTAGAAAGAATTCTATTAATAACGCTTATTAAAATATATTAAAATGTAAATGTGAAGCCCTTGTCATCCGTTGGATGAGGGACACATGGCGCAATCCTTGCCGTTGTCCCAATTACCTTTATTTGCTCATCCTATATAAAGGGCATTTAGGTTGAGAATTGGAAAGATGTTTTCATTATTTGTATTCCCTTATTTTTGGCTAAGTGTTAAGCATTATTCCTTAGTCCAAGTTAGTGTAATTCTCAATTGGGTAATTTGAGAGATTGTCACTTTTAGAGATTAGAGTTTGTGAGATTTGGGGAATTACAATTTGTAAACGGATTCAAGATTCCGTGTTTAATCTTGAAATTGATTAGTGCAGCGAGCTCCTTGTTCCGGAGTTCAACGTGGATGTAGTCGGAATTTTTCCGGCGAACCACGGTAAAAATCTTGCTTCTTGATTGTTCGATTGATTGGTTTGACGATTGAATTTGCGACAGAATTCTACAATTGGTATCAGAGCCTTTTCTTGTGTGTAAAAAAGGATCCAGTGGGCCGAATTAAAAAATTTTGTATCAGAGTGGCCCAAGATTCTTCCTTTGAAGAAGACAGCAACAAGAATTCGTCAAAGATTGGAGGTCTGTAGTCAATTGCTCGGCCAAGACCTAAATCAAGAACAGAGATTGTCAAAAATTGAAGGAAGCTTGGCGAAAATCAAAGAGAGTGTAGGCATTGCATTTTCGCATGTGAAACCCGATGATGAGCCTCATTTGGAGGCACTATCTTTTAAGTCGCGGAAATCGCGGGAAACAGACGTCGGAAGGGAAGAGTCAAGAATTGACGGTTTTGTCGGATTTAGTTCACGTGTTTAGCTTCGGGTTCGGTGTTGGATCTCCGTTTTAAAAACTTAACCTTAGCCCAAGCCCATTAAATCACATCCAAAGAAATAATTAATATATGTCACAAACCAATAATAATTAAACATTTAAAATATATGTCACAATTAAATTTAAATTAAATATAAGTAAATTAAAACCAATTAAATTCACAAATTAAAATCAATCAACAAATATTATTCATAACTTAAAATATTGTATGCCTAATCAACACAAACTAAATATACTACATTCCTAATTAGCCTAAATTTGTCCCCCAATCAAATATAATTTTCCTTTTGTGACACTAATTAGAATTACAAATCCCTATCCATGCAAACCCTAATTGACAACTATAAAAACACACTAAACAACACCCTAAGACACACAAGACACGGCCATTGAATAAACAAAAACAAAAAAACAAGGACAAACCCTAACAGCACCATAAACCATCTTCACGCCACTCACTGCCCCTTGCCTTCACCAACCTACTCACGCACATAAAGTCCTTCAACACCAGCCTTCAAGCACTCGACACAGCCACAAAACAACTCATACGCCACATTCAAACCCCTCTTCAACACACTGCCTACCTCACGCCAACAGTCCAAAGCCTCATCCACGCTGTCAGCCCTTCAACGCATCACTCACGCAACAAACACTCCACTCACGAAGCCCTCATTACCTCAAAACCAAACCGTGAAACACACCCCTAATCACCGCCCAAAATGAGCCCCCTAACTGCATTCAAACAGCACGTTAAACTACCTTCAACAAGCCCGTTAAACTGCCCAAACTGGCGCATAACTCCTCTACAAACAGCCCAATCCATATTACAAATAATTGTTTGGACTGTGTTCTTACAAATGATTTTGAACAGCAGTAAATACAACACGGTTGTTACAATAATCAACAATACAATAGTAATAATAAAATGACAGGACGCAGCAGGCAGTGAAGAACAGATTAGGAACGAAGGCAGTGCAAAGAATTCCGAGGCTTGTTGATGCGGCAACAATCTCCTTAAACACAAATTCGTCCCCTACTGAAATGGTGCAGTAGAACGTGAGACGTTTGTTTCCCAGGATGCAACGGAAATAAGCGACTATGGGCACCACCAGAATCGGCTTCCAACGAACCAAGAGATGTATTCGAACTCTTTCTATAGAAACAGCAAAGCAATTTTTTTCTAGCTTCTCACTTGTGAAAAAATGTAAAACAATTCACTACTTAAAACAAAATAAACACACCAATAAAAACACATTAGTGGGAGACCTTTCATTTGAAGTAACCACAAATTAATAATAGAGTTAATTTGAGTGTTATGGAACTTCAAAAGGCTTGGAAAAAAAATGAAGAGGCTTGCAAAAATGGCTGGCCGAGCCCGCACAATTTGGTCCGGCATTCGTGTACGCAGGATGCGCGGGCGCACACGAGCCAAGCTTGTTCGGATTTTGATTTGCACCCCCCCCCCCCCCCCGCGCACGTAGAGAGAGCCTCTATCCTTACAACTCTTACCCATCTACATATGAGCAATCATATATAAGCATAATATTCCCTCTATAGCTTTCCCATATGGGACAAGCTTACTTTTCTTTATTTTCCAACACCAATGGGTGAACTTTGAGTAACAATTTCTCATTCACCCAAGCACCATTTTAAGCATATGAATATACCATTTCGAAGTACTCACGGAGGAGTATCCGAATCATTCAATAACAACCACTAACACGAAGTGGACCATGCTTAAAATTGAGCCTCAAAATGCTTATGCATAAGCATTTTTCCAACAATCCCCCACATGAATGAAATTGGCGAAAAACGTCGAATAAAATTATTTTATAAAACATTTTATTTTGACCTAGAAGAGTTCAACGGTTCAACACCTGCATAGGATAGGTAGGCCTCGGCCTTTGAACCTTCCTTGTGAAAATATATCTCATTTACTGGCTGACAGTGGATGCGATGTCATTGAACTGTACTGCCGTTCATGTAAATGGAGAACATATATCACACAGATGTTTTACCTAACACATCTGAGTTCTCATTGTTATGCTCATTTTGGCCATGAACATCAACTGGTTCTGCAAGAGTTTCTAAGAATTGTGCCCCGTACAATTCCCTTTGAAGCGGCCCCACTTCTCTCTCACATAGGTGATTTCTTATTTAAGAGCATCTCGTAATACTCTGCTCGGATTTCCGACGCATAAGAATCATTAAAAGCCTTGCTTAACCTCAATCCATACGAGCATCACTATTTCATTTCACCATAGGAATGGACTAGAGGGTAAACCCCCCACAGTGAACCAATTATGTCTTTTACGAGTAGGTTGTCCCATTGAACCTAGATCTTGGGATCTCCAGTCAACAAGGTTGGGTTTTCCTTCGTAATAAACATTTATCTAATGGGGTTTAGTCCATTCCCCTCGATGATTTTACAACCAACTCTATTTACCCTTTGGTTAGCGGATCCGCAATGTTATCCTTTGACTTTACATAGTCAATCGAAATAACTCCAGTAGAGAGTAATTGTCTAACGGTATTGTGTCTACGACGAATATGTCTAGACTTACCATTATACATATTGTTATGTGCCCTTCCAATTGCAGATTGACTATCGCAATGAATGCAAATTGCTGGCACTGGCTTTGGCCAACTTGGAATATCCTCTAGAAAATTTCGAAGCCATTCTGCTTCTTCAGCACACTTGTCTAATGCAATGAATTCTGATTCCATTGTAGATCTGGCTATCACGGTCTGTTTGGAGGATTTCCATGATATAGCTGCACCTGCTAGTGTAAACACATAGCCACTGGTAGACTTTGAGTCTTTCATGTCAGATATCCAATTAGCATCACTGTATCCTTCGACTACAGCTGGATATCTATGATAGTGCAACCCATAATTACGAGTAAAACGTAAGTACCTAAGTACTCTCACTATTGCTTTCCAGTGATCAACCCCTGGATTACTCGTATATCTGCTGAGCTTGTTTACTGTACAGGCTATATCAGGTCTTGTACAACTCGATAGATACATCAAACTCCCGATCACTCTAGAGTATTCTACTTGAGATATACCATCTCCCCTATTCTTCGATAGGTGTAGACTCACATCTAAAGGAGTTCTAGCCACAGCAGAATCATCAGTTGAATTTACCAAGAATCTTGTCCACATAGTGCGACTGATCAAGAATAAGTCCATCAGGACTTCTCGAGACCTTTATTCCCAGAATGACATCTGCTAGACCCATGTCTTTCATGTCAAACTTGGATTTCAGCATATTCTTGGTAGATTTCACCATTTTAACATTACTCCCGACAATCAATATGTCATCAACGTAGAGACATAAAATGACATAGCCAACTTCTGTCTCTCTGACATAAATGCATTTATCACACTCATTGATTTTGAAACCATTTGCTAACATGGTGTCATCAAACTTTTTATGCCACTGTTTCGGAGCTTGTTTTAATCCATACAAGGATTTAACCAACTTACAGACTTTCTTTTCTTGTCCTGGAGCTATAAAGCCTTCAGGTTGTTCCATGTAAATTTCTTCATCTAAATCTCCATTTAGAAAGGCTGTTTTCACATCCATCTGATGTACCTCAAGATTGCGCAAAGCTGCAATCGCTATTATCATCCTTATGGAATTATTCTCGTTACAGGAGAAGTAAGTATCAAAGTAATCAAGACCTTCACGTTGTCTGTAACCTTTAATTACAAGTCTTGCTTTGTACTTGTCAATTGATCCATCTGCCTTCATTTTCTTCTTGAAAATCCACTTGGATCCTAAAGGTTTACATCCTGGAGGAAGATCCACTAACTCCCAGGTGTGATTTTGTAAGATGGATTCAATTTCACTATTGATGGCATCTTTCCACAAAGCACCATCAGCTGACCTTACAGCTTCGTTATAGCTTTGAGGATCATTTTCTAGCAAAAATGTCAAAAAATCTGGACCAAATGATTTTTCCGTTCTAGCTCTTTTGCTACGTCTTGGTTCAAGTTCAACAACTTGTTGATCCTCCGGAACATTTATTTGTTCTCGGTCCTGACTATCTTCAATGATAGTCTCATGTACCCGTTTGTGTACATTTGAATTCGAATTAGTTTTACAAGGAAAAACGTGTTCGAAAAAGGATGCATTCCTCGACTCCATTATCGTATTCTTGTGAATATCTGGTATATTAGACTCATGCACAAGAAATCGATAAGCATTACTGTTATGTGCATATCCTATGAAAATACAATCAAACTTTTTTGGTCCTATCTTCACCTTTTTAGGTGGAGGAATAACTACCTTGGCAAGACACCCCCACACTCGTAGAAATTTGTAGGAAGGTGCTCTTCCTTTCCACATCTCATAAGGAGTTTTCCCTGCATCTTTCCGTGGTACCTTATTTAAAAGGTAATTAGCTGATAAAACAGCTTCTCCCCACATATTCTGAGGTAAGCCAGAGCTGATTAACATAGCGTTCATCATCTCTTTCAAGGTACGATTCTTCCGTTCTGCAATCCCATTGGATTGAGGTGAATAAGGAGCTGTGGTTTGATGTATGATTCCATTTTGTTCACAAAGTGATTCAAAAGGGAAAACATACTCACCACCACGATCACTTCTCAACTCCTTAATTCTTTTGTTCAGTTGATTCTCAACTTCATTCTTATAGAGAAAAATTTCTCTATAGCTTCGTCCTTGCTTTTCATCAAATACACATAGCAAAATCTAGTGCAATCATCAATAAAGGTAATAAAATATCTATTACCGCCTCTCGATTGTATTGAATTAAAATCACATACATCGGTATGAATAAGATCAAGTGGTTCAGAGTTTCTTTCAATACTATGAAAAGATGATCTAGTTAGTTTTGCCTCAACACAAGTATCACACTTATGTTCGTTATCAATTTTAAAATTTGGAATGTGGTTCATGTTAATTAATTTCCGTAATTAATTAAAATTAACATGTCCTAATCTACCATACCATAGATTAGAGTACTCAACAATATAAGAAGAAGAACTAGCTTTATTGATATTCTTAGGTTTAACAACCATTACATTGAGCTTAAAGAGCCCATCAGTTACATACATTTTTCCCACATACATCCCATTTTTAGTTAAAACTACTTTATTAGACTCGAACACCATCCGGAATCCATGCTTGTTCAGAAGTGATCCAGACACAAGATTCTTCCGTATTTCTTACCCAGAGGTCATCTTCAGAATCACCTTGCATTGGCCTTCAATCTCAGATGTTGCTGAATTTCCCATGTATAATTTTTCCCCATTACCAGTAGGCTCAAATGAAGAAAACATGCTCTTGTCCGAGAACACATGTCGAGTGGCACCAGTGTCAATCCACCACTCTCTTGGATTAGAACCCACCAGATTCACCTCAGAAACCACAGCTGAAAGGTTAATGTCTGAAACATCTTGAGCCATATTTTCCATCACATTAGCCTCTTGATTCTTTTTCTTCTTCGGCAGTCTGCACTCAGAAGACTTGTGACCTATTTTGTCACAATTGAAGCATTTTCCTTGAAATTTGGATTTCTTGGAAACTCCTCCTTGAGGGCCCATTTTTGACCCTTTTTTCTTGAGGTTCTTGTTCTTATGGCCATGTTCAACAACATTTACTTTGGCCTCATGAGTTATTCCCCTCTTGTCAGATACTCTGTAATCTTCCTCAATTCTAAGCTTAAGAACCAAGTCTTCAATGCTCATTTCTTTTCGCTTATGCTTTAGATAATTCTTGAAATCTTTCCAACCAGGTGGTAGTTTTTCAATTATCGAGGCTACTTGGAATGTTTCACTTAAAACCATCCCCTCAGCATGAATTTCTGCTAGAATAATTTGCAATTCTTGTACTTGACTTAACACAGTTTTGGAATCAATCATCTTAAAATCTAGGAAACGGCCTACGACAAATTTCTTAGTACCGGCATCCTCAGTTTTATATTTTCGGTCTAAAGATTCCCAAAGCCCTTTTGCTGTTTTCATTCCGGCGTACACACTGTACAAGGAATCACTCAGCCCATTTAACACATAATTCCGACATAAGAATTCAGAATGTTTCCAAGCATCAATGGCACTGATCACTTGGATATCAATCTCACCCTCCACGGGTTCAGGAGCATCTTCCTTTAGAAACCTCGCAAGGTTCAACGTGGTCAAGTAGAAAAACATTTTCTGTTGCCACCGTTTAAAATTTTGTCCACTGAATTTTTCAGGTTTTTCTGCAGCAGGATTGACATGGCTCACATGTCCAACAGGTTGTCTAGCCACAGAGGCATTAACACCTTGGCTAGCCACAGCGGCTGCCATATTAAGCCCAGAGGCTGAAGCAAGTTGGCCAGCCGAAGAGGCTGCCACTGCAGTTGGCCAGCCACGGGGGCTGCCACAATATTCTGGCCAGCCGAAGAGGCTGCCATATTCGGATCTACTGTGTTTGGACTGTTTTCCATATCCACAGAGTCGAATTTGTTTTAAGACTATTACAAATAATTTGTTTGGTTACTGTGTTCTTACAAATGATTTTGAACAGCAGTAAATACAACACGGTTGTTACAATAATCAACAATACAATAGTAATAAAAAATGACAGGACAGCAGCAGGCAGTGAAGAACAGATTAGGAACGAAGGCAGTGCAAAGAATTCCGAGGCTTGTTGATGCGGCAACAATCTCCTTAAAACAAATTCGTCCCCTACTGAAATGGTGCAGTAGTAGAACGTGAGACGTTTGTTTCCCAGGATGCAACGGAAATAAGCGACTATGGGCACCACCAGAATCGGCTTCCAACGAACCAAGATGTATTCGAACTCTTTCTATAGAAAGAAACAGCAAAGCAATTTTTTTCTAGCTTCTCACTTGTGAAAAAATGAAAACAATTCACTACTTAAAACAAAATAAACACACCAATTAAAAACACATTAGTGGGAGACCTTTCATTTGAAGTAACCACTAAATTAATTAATAGAGTTAATTTGAGTGTTATGGAACTTCAAAAGGCTTGGAAAAAATGAAGAGGCTTGCAAAAATTGGCTGGGCCGAGCCCGCACAATTTGGTCCGGCATTCGTGTACGCAGGATGCGCGGGCGCACACGAGCCAAGCTTGTTCGGATTTTGATTTGCACCCCCCCCCCCCCCCGCGCACGTAGAGAGAGCCTCTATCCTTACAACTCTTACCCATCTACATATGAGCAATCATATATAAGCATAATATTCCCTCTATAGCTTTCCCATATGGGACAAGCTTACTTTTCTTTATTTTCCAACACCAATGGGTGAACTTTGAGCAACAATTTCTCATTCACCCAAGCACCATTTTAAGCATATGAATATACCATTTCGAAGTACTCACGGAGGAGTATCCGAATCATTCAATAACAACCACTAACACGAAGTGGACCATGCTTAAAATTGAGCCTCAAAATGCTTATGCATAAGCATTTTTCCAACAATCCCCCACATGAATGAAATTGGCGAAAAACGTCGAATAAAATTATTTTATAAAACATTTTATTTTGACCTAGAAGAGTTCAACGGTTCAACACCTGCATAGGATAGGTAGGCCTCAGCCTTTGAACCTTCCCTTGTGAAAATATATCTCATTTACTGGCTGACAGTGGACGCGATGTCATTGAACTGTACTGCCGTTCATGTAAATGGAGAACATATATCACACAGATGTTTTACCTAACACATCTGAGTTCTCATTGTTATGCTCATTTTGGCCATGAACATCAACCTGGTTCTGCAAGAGTTTCTAAGAATTGTGCCCCGTACAATTCCCTTTGAAGCGGCCCCACTTCTCTCTCACATAGGTGATTTCTTATTTAAGAGCATCTCGTAATACTCTGCTCGGATTCCGACGCATAAGAATCATTAAAAGCCTTGCTTAACCTCAATCCATACGAGCATCACTATTTCATTTCACCATAGGAATGGACTAGAGGGTAAACCCCCCACAGTGAACCAATTATGTCTTTTACGAGTAGGTTGTCCCATTGAACCTAGATCTTGGGATCTCCAGTCAACAAGGTTGGGTTTTCCTTCGTAATAAACATTTATCTAATGGGGTTTAGTCCCATTCCCCTCGATGATTTCACAACCAACTCTCTATTTAACCCTTTGGTTAGCGGATCCGCAATGTTATCCTTTGACTTTACATAGTCAATCGAAATAACTCCAGTAGAGAGTAATTGTCTAACGGTATTGTGTCTACGACGAATATGTCTAGACTTACCATTATACATATTGTTATGTGCCCTTCCAATTGCAGATTGACTATCGCAATGAATGCAAATTGCTGGCACTGGCTTTGGCCAACTTGGAATATCCTCTAGAAAATTTCGAAGCCATTCTGCTTCTTCAGCACACTTGTCTAATGCAATGAATTCTGATTCCATTGTAGATCTGGCTATCACAGTCTGTTTGGAGGATTTCCATGATATAGCTGCACCTGCTAGTGTAAACACATAGCCACTGGTAGACTTTGAGTCTTTCATGTCAGATATCCAATTAGCATCACTGTATCCTTCGACTACAGCTGGATATCTATGATAGTGCAACCCATAATTACGAGTAAAACGTAAGTACCTAAGTACTCTCACTATTGCTTTCCAGTGATCAACCCCTGGATTACTCGTATATCTGCTGAGCTTGTTTACTGTACAGGCTATATCAGGTCTTGTACAACTCGATAGATACATCAAACTCCCGATCACTCTAGAGTATTCTACTTGAGATATACCATCTCCCCTATTCTTCGATAGGTGTAGACTCACATCTAAAGGAGTTCTAGCCACAGCAGAATCATCATTGTTGAATTTACCAAGAATCTTGTCCACATAGTGCGACTGATCAAGAATAAGTCCATCAGGACTTCTCGAGACCTTTATTCCCAGAATGACATCTGCTAGACCCATGTCTTTCATGTCAAACTTGGATTTCAGCATATTCTTGGTAGATTTCACCATTTTAACATTACTCACATAAATATTATAGACAATCAATATGTCATCAACGTAGAGACATAAAATGACATAGCCAACTTCTGTCTCTCTGACATAAATGCATTTATCACACTCATTGATTTTGAAACCATTTGCTAACATGGTGTCATCAAACTTTTTATGCCACTGTTTCGGAGCTTGTTTTAATCCATACAAGGATTTAACCAACCACTTACAGACTTTCTTTTCTTGTCCTGGAGCTATAAAGCCTTCAGGTTGTTCCATGTAAATTTCTTCATCTAAATCTCCATTTAGAAAGGCTGTTTTCACATCCATCTGATGTACCTCAAGATTGCGCAAAGCTGCAATCGCTATTATCATCCTTATGGAATTTATTCTCGTTACAGGAGAATAAGTATCAAAGTAATCAAGACCTTCACGTTGTCTGTAACCTTTAATTACAAGTCTTGCTTTGTACTTGTCAATTGATCCATCTGCCTTCATTTTCTTCTTGAAAATCCACTTGGATCCTAAAGGTTTACATCCTGGAGGAAGATCCACTAACTCCCAGGTGTGATTTTGTAAGATGGATTCAATTTCACTATTGATGGCATCTTTCCACAAAGCACCATCAGCTGACCTTACAGCTTCGTTATAGCTTTGAGGATCATTTTCTAGCAAAAATGTCAGAAAATCTGGACCAAATGATTTTTCCGTTCTAGCTCTTTTGCTACGTCTTGGTTCAAGTTCAACAACTTGTTGATCCCGGAACATTTATTTGTTCTCGGTCCTGACTATCTTCAATGATAGTCTCATGTACCCGTTTGTGTACATTTGAATTCGAATTAGTTTTACAAGGAAAAACGTATTCGAAAAAGATGCATTCCTCGACTCCATTATCGTATTCTTGTGAATATCTGGTATATTAGACTCATGCACAAGAAATCGATAAGCATTACTGTTATGTGCATATCCTATGAAAATACAATCAACAGTTTTTGGTCCTATCTTCACCTTTTTAGGTGGAGGAATAACTACCTTGGCAAGACACCCCCACACTCGTAGAAATTTGTAGGAAGGTACTCTTCCTTTCCACATCTCATAAGGAGTTTTCCCTGCATCTTTCCGTGGTACCTTATTTAAAAGGTAATTAGCTGATAAAACAGCTTCTCCCCACATATTCTGAGGTAAGCCAGAGCTGATTAACATAGCGTTCATCATCTCTTTCAAGGTACGATTCTTCCGTTCTGCAATCCCATTGGATTGAGGTGAATAAGGAGCTGTGGTTTGATGTATGATTCCATTTTGTTCACAAAGTGATTCAAAAGGGAAAACATACTCACCACCACGATCACTTCTCAACTCCTTAATTCTTTTGTTCAGTTGATTCTCAACTTCATTCTTATAGAGAACAAATTTCTCTATAGCTTCGTCCTTGCTTTTCATCAAATACACATAGCAAAATCTAGTGCAATCATCAATAAAGGTAATAAAATATTTATTACCGCCTCTCGATTGTATTGAATTAAAATCACATACATCGGTATGAAGATCAAGTGGTTCAGAGTTTCTTTCAATACTATGAAAAGATGATCTAGTTAGTTTTGCCTCAACACAAGTATCACACTTATGTTTGTTATCAATTTTAAAATTTGGAATGTGGTTCATGTTAATTAATTTCCGTAATGAATTAAAATTAACATGTCCTAATCTACCATGCCATAGATTAGAGTACTCAACAATATAAGCAGAAGAACTAGCTTTATTGATATTCTTAGGTTTAACAACCATTACATTGAGCTTAAAGAGCCCATCAGTTACATACCCTTTTCCCACATACATCCCATTTTTAGTTAAAACTACTTTATCAGACTCGAACACCATCCGGAATCCATGCTTGTTCAGAAGTGATCCAGACACAAGATTCTTCCGTATTTCTGGTACATACAGAACGTTGTTCAAAGTCAACTCTTTCCCAGAGGTCATCTTCAGAATCACCTTGCCTTGACCTTCAATCTCAGATGTTGCTGAATTTCCCATGTATATTTTTATTTTTCCCCATTACCAGTAGGCTCAAATGAAGAAAACATGCTCTTGTCCGAGCACACATGTCGAGTGGCACCAGTGTCAATCCACCACTCTCTTGGGTTAGAACCCACCAGATTCACCTCAGAAACCACAGCTGAAAGGTTAATGTCTGAAACATCTTGAGTCATGTTTTCCATCACATTAGCCTCTTGATTCTTTTTCTTCTTCGGCAGTCTGCACTCAGAAGACTTGTGACCCATTTTGTCACAATTGAAGCATTTTCCTTGAAATTTGGATTTCTTGGAAACTCCTCCTTTAGGGCCCATTTTTGACCCTTTTTTCTTAAGGTTCTTGTTCTTATGGCCATGTTCAACAACATTACTTTGGCCTCATGAGTTATTCCTCTCTTGTCAGATACTCTGTAATCTTCCTCAATTCTAAGCTTAAGAACCAAGTCTTCAATGCTCATTTCTTTTCGCTTATGCTTTAGATAATTCTTGAAATCTTTCCAACCAGGTGGTAGTTTTTCAATTATCGAGGCTACTTGGAATGTTTCACTTAAAACCATCCCCTCAGCATGAATTTCTGCTAGAATAATTTGCAATTCTTGTACTTGACTTAACACAGTTTTGGAATCAATCATCTTAAAATCTAGGAAACGGCCTACGACAAATTTCTTAGTACCGGCATCCTCAGTTTTATATTTTCGGTCTAAAGATTCCCAAAGCCCTTTTGCTGTTTTCATTCCGGCGTACACACTGTACAAGGAATCACTCAGCCCATTTACACATAATTCCTACATAGGAATTCAGAATGTTTCCAAGCATCGATCGCACTGATCACTTGGATATCAATCTCACCCTCCACGGGTTCAGGCATCTTCCTTTAGAAACCTCGCAAGGTTCAACGTGGTCAAGTAGAAAAACATTTTCTGTTGCCACCGTTTAAAATTTTGTCCACTGAATTTTTCAGGTTTTTCTGCAGCAGGATTGACATGGCTCACATGTCCAACAGGTTGTCTAGCCACAGAGGCAGTAACACCTTGGCTAGCCACAGCGGCTGCCATATTAAGCCCAGAGGCTGAAGCAAGTTGGCCAGCCGAAGAGGCTGCCACTGCACTTTGGCCAGCCACGGGGGCTGCCACAATATTCTGGCCAGTCGAAGAGGCTGCCATATTCGGATCTACTGTGTTTGGACTGTTTTCCATATCCACAGAGTCGAATTTGTTTTAAGACTATTACAAATATTTGTTTGGTTACTGTGTTCTTACAAATGATTTTGAACACAGCAGTAAATACAACACGGTTGTTACAATAATCAACAATACAAGTAATAATAAAATGACAGGACAACAGCAGGCAGTGAAGAACAGATCAGGAACGAAGGCAGTGCAAAGAATTCCGAGGCTTGTTGATGCGGCAACAATCTCTTAAAACAAATTCGTCCCCTACCGAAATGGTGCAGTAGAACGTGAGACGTTGTTTCCCAGGATGCAACGGAAATAAGCGACTATGGGCACCACCAGAATCGGCTTCCAACGAACCAAGATGTATTCGAACTCTTTCTAAGAACAGCAAAGCATTTTTTTTAGCTTCTCACTTGTGAAAAAACGTAAAACATTCACTACTTAAAAACAAAATAAACAACACCCAATTAAAAACACATTAGTGGGAGACCTTTCATTTGAAGTAACCACTAAATTAATTAATAGAGTTAATTTGAGTGTTATGGAACTTCAAAAGGCTTGGAAAAAATGAAGAGGCTTGCAAAAATTGGCTGGGCCGAGCCCGCACAATTTGGTCCGGCATTCGTGTACGCAGGATGCGCGGGCGCACACGAGCCAAGCTTGTTCGGATTTTGATTTGCACCCCCCCCCCCCCCCCGCGCACGTAGAGAGAGCCTCTATCCTTACAACTCTTACCCATCTACATATGAGCAATCATATATAAGCATAATATTCCCTCTATAGCTTTCCCATATGGGACAAGCTTACTTTTCTTTATTTTCCAACACCAATGGGTGAACTTTGAGTAACAATTTCTCATTCACCCAAGCACCATTTTAAGCATATGAATATACCATTTCGAAGTACTCACGGAGGAGTATCCGAATCATTCAATAACAACCACTAACACGAAGTGGACCATGCTTAAAATTGAGCCTCAAAATGCTTATGCATAAGCATTTTTCCAACACTCCAGGCACAAATCACACCAAAACTGCTAGCCATTACCGAATTCTGACCACCGAAAATAAGCCCACTGCACTGCCCAGTTTCCACGCCAATTTGACCCTCAAAACAGCCAGAAAATGCTCAAAAAGTGACCAGAAACTGCTCCCGAAACCCTTCCAAAACAGCAGCCCTTACCCTCCAAAAACACATAAAACAGCCCCCAAACAGTGAACAAACACACCTGAACAGTGACCAGAAAACCGCGAGGAAATAGCAGCAAAACGGAGTGAAAACAGCGGGGAAAACAGTGGAACAACAAGTTAAGACGCTAAACAAGTGAACCAGAAAAGTTGCGGAGTGATAGCCCTTCCGACGGTTGTAAACGCGAGTCCGAAGACGACTTAAAAGGTTAGACCTGAGGGTACCTTTCACACTTGTTTTCTTTTTATTATTTATTCGATTCTTATTGATTCTTTTAATTGTGTTTTAAATTATTTATTGAATATTGTTTGCATGTGATATGTGTTGTGGCCATTGATTAAAACGGAAAATACGTCGTCTCTCGTGGTATATAGGATGGAAACCCAGACGTAAATTCCGTAGCCGATTCCGAATGGACGGTAGTGCGGTCTGTACTTGGGATACAACTCCACGTACCACTTGAGTAAACGGCGCATCTTTCGCTTTATGTTATTTTGATTATTCGCACTTTATTATTCCGTCTTTTAATTTCCGCATGTTATTTATTTATGTTGTGATGCGATCGAGTGCA
The DNA here is from genome assembly GCA_019454045.1 of Zanthoxylum bungeanum. Lineage (NCBI taxonomy): Eukaryota > Viridiplantae > Streptophyta > Magnoliopsida > Sapindales > Rutaceae > Zanthoxylum > Zanthoxylum bungeanum. The sequence goes on from SKCR01015706.1 coordinate 25,587, forward strand.
TGGGCTTAGTAAGTCGGATTAAATGTCCCCTTAAAGGGGTTAAAATCCTTTGCCACGATGCTTCGCCGCGCCGGTTGATGTGTGTTCGGTTGGATGTAAGATATGTTCAATCGGGCATACTAAGTTTGATATGATTGTCTTTATTTTTGTATGTATGATGCGATTGAGCGCATGGGCTTAGTGAGTTAGTCCAAAGGTCCCCTCTTTGAGAGACGAAGAGCCTAAAAGGCCACCTTTGTGACACTACTTCGCCGCGCCGGACGAAGTGTGTTTGGGTTGAATGTACGTTCAATTGGGCATACGAAGTCCTACATTTTTATTGTCTTTATTTCATGTATTGTGATGTGACGCGCATGGGCTTAGTATGTTGGTCTAAAGGTCCTCTCTTTGAGAGACAAAGAGCCCCAAAAGGCCACCTTTACGGCAGTACTTCGCCGCGCCCCTTTATTTTGTTGTTTAGTATGACGTCTTCTTACATGACCATGCATCATATCACATTGCGCATGGGCTTAGTATGTTGGTCTAAAGGTCCTCTCTTTGAGAGACAAAGAGCCTAAAAGGCCACCTTTATGGCAGTACTTCGCCGCGCCTCTTTTATTTAGTTATTCGCTTCATAACGTCTTTTTGAAAATTCATGCATCATATTGCATCGCGCATGGGCTTATCAAGTGAGATCAAAGGTCCTCAACTTTGAGGGGTGAAAATGCTTGAAAGCTACCTTTGCTACAATGATTTGCCGCGCCTCTTAATCTGTTGTTATGTACGAGAAGTCATATATTCATCTGTTCATGTATGTGTCATATTGTTTACTGCATTTTGGAGGTCACTACTATAACCCGTTCGAACGCGTTCCAAAACGCTGCACGAACGCATGTTTTCTGTCTGGTCCCGTTCGAACGCGTTATCAAACGCTATACGGACGCGAACCTTCTGTTTACCGTTCGAACGCGTTTACGAACGCTACACGAACGCGAATACACTGAATTGAGTCATTTTCATCACATGTGCGTCTGTGTCTATATCTATCTTCTTTTGCACCACGTCATAGCATGCTCACTTTAATGCCTAATTGCATCCCTAAGCGTCTTTTTGCATTATGTACTTAGTTGACTCCTTTATTTGTGCATGGACATGTAATGGCTATTTGTTTATGATATGTCTATGAAATCACATGTTCACCATCATTTGATTCGCCTTTATGTGTGCTTGTGTGGTTAGTATGTGCTTGCGTTTCCATGAATACAACATGCCAATGAAATTGTCTGTTTGTTGATTTAATGTACTTCTAAGCATGCAATCTTATATGTGAAATACATGTATATTTAGGCGCATATTTTATTTTATAAATGTGAATTTAGAAGCATGATACCCTTAGAAATAAGTGTTACTTCAGCTTGTTTAAATTATTATATAAATCCTTTCAACAAGTGACATAAGTAAGGGACCATTCTGAACCCAACGGTTTGAGGTCTTCCCTTGCGAGGGGTGAGTGCGGCCTTAAATCTTTGTCCCGGTTCACACCGGGTGGCGACTCCATGTTATTCAGTACTTCCCAAACTAGGCCGCGAGCCTAGGAACGGCGTCGCCCAGGTCCTGTGTCCTACAGAGAGCAAGAAAACTTCAAAATCACAGAGAAAGAACAGGCGGCAAAAGTGAAATCCCTAAATCTGATCAACTGAAGAACACAAGAATGATCAGAAAGCAAGATCTGCAGACCAAAAATTGATCTGCCGAGGACGAAGACCTTACTGCTGCCAATTAAATACCCTAAAACGCAGATTCAAAGCACAAGCCAAAAAGACTCAAAGATTGACCAAGATCAAGACTAACAAACCCTCCACCAGAAGACGGAGAACCGACCAGAGGCAAAAACAAGAGACTGCCAAAGGGTCAGTTTGTAAGGGAGATCTCTTGCCGATTAAAAGAATCGGGGCTTCCACAAAGAAATTCTTGGGTCACCGATCAAGATAAGAAATTCTTGACTGTCACCGATTGTTGTTTGAGGATGTGAGGCACAGTGTTGCAATTTGAGAAATTGAGTTTTTGGTGTTGTAGGCTTTGCTGTCCGAGGGATCTGGGCAGTGAGTTACCAGATTGAAAGTTTGGGTGTTGAATGTTTAGTCGTTGGGTGATTAGGCTGTTGTCCTGTTTGGGCAGATTGAGCTTGTTTGTTTTGCCAAATTGTGTTTAGGCAGTCTTAGGTGTGTTATAGCCGATTAACTGTTGTGTTCCGGAAAAAAATGTCGACTATGAGACTCGACATTGATCTTTGACGGGAAATGGGATTTCACCACTTGGAAGAAGAAAATGAGGGTTCTGCTTTCCCACCATAAGGTGGCTTTGGCACTGGAACCGGATCCAGAAAAGTGGCCAAAGATGGAAAAGGAAGCGAATGACGAAATCCTGGAAGAGGCGTACAACCTGATCTTCCTCCACTTGGGAGACTCGGTCATCAAAAAGTTGATGGAATGGACACGGCCATTCAACTCTGGGGTAAACTCGAATCTCTTTATTCTGTTATTTCTGCACCAAATTTAGTGTTCTTAAAAGGAAATTTGTTTAATTACAAGATGGATACTAATAAGTCGATAGATGATAATTTGGATGAATTCACGAAAATGACTCAAATCCTTAAAGGAACTGACCAAGCCCTAGGAGACTCTAGCGAAGCTATGATACTTTTAAATGCATTACCTGAAGAATATAGTGTCGTTAAGAACTCTCTACAGTACACAGGAGTTGTACCTAGGCTAGACTTGGTGATATCTGGTATAAGGGCTAGAGAGCTAGAACTTAGAACCAGTAGGAGAGGTGGAGCGAACTTATTCGTGAAAGGAAAAAATGAAAGGAAATTCAATGGTCCGAAAAATCATCAGACTAATAACCAAGAACCTAAAGGGAAGAAAAAGAACAAACAGGATAAGAATAAAGATAGTGACAAGAAGTGCTATCATTGTGGAAGATGGGACACCTTAAAAGGAATTGTTATAAGTTCATTAGGGAACAGAAAAATGAAGGCAGCGCTACTGTGGCTGCCGAAAAGGGGTCGATGTGCCTATCTGAGGCATTGACTGTGTCTAGTGATCACATTAGTAGAGAATGGATTCTGGACTCCGGGTGTTCCTTTCACATGAGTCCGTATAGGGACTGGTTTGTCAACTTTAGAAATTCTGACCAAGGGACTGTGTATATGGGTAATGACAATACTTGTAGGATACAGGGAGTTGGGGACATAACACTTAAACTTCATGATGGTAAAGTTAGGATTCTTACTGACGTTAGATATGTACCTGACCTGAAACGAACCTGATATCATTAGGAACACTAGATGAATTAGGTTTCACATATAAAGCACACAATGGAACATGCACATATCTAAGGGTAAGAAACTGATCCTAACTGGTATAAAGAGAAATGGATTGTATGTTCTAAATGGCCAACATGTATTCTCGGATAAACCCATTTCTGCTTTAACTTCTAATGTTGATATGACTAATATATGGCACTTGAGACTTGGCCATATAGGCCAGAAAGGAATGCAGGTACTCAGCAAGCAGGGACAATTTGGAAAGGACCAGTTGAAGCCACTTGAGTTTTGTGAGATCTGTGTGTTGGGCAAACAGCACAGACAGAGCTTCCCAACTGGAATTCATTTGTCAAAGGCGAGTCTGGAGTATCTACATTGTGATCTGTGGGGACCAGCAAAGGTCCAGACTCATGGGGGTAAGAAATATTTCCTCTCTATTGTTGATGACTACAGTAGGAAGGTATGGACATTCTTACTAAAATCAAAGGATGAAACTTTGACTAAATTTAAAGAATGGAAAGTATTGGTAGAAAATCAAACTAGTAACAAAGTAAAAGTCTTGAGAACTGATAATGGCTTAGAATTTTGTAATACTGAGTTTGATCAATACTGTACTAGTGAGGGTATCCTAAGACATAGGACTGTTAGAAACACCCTCAACAGAATGGAGTTGCGGAAAGAATGAATAGAACCTTATTAGAAAAGATCAGATGTCTTTTATTTTCTTCCGAACTTCCGAGGGCCTTTGGGGGTGAAGCCCTCAATACTGCTACTCATTTATTAACCTTAGCCCTAATAGTTCCTTCAGTTTAAGACACCAGAAGAAATCTGGTCTGGTAGGGCTCATAAGCTTGCCCACCTTAGAGTATTTGGCTGTGAAGCCTATGCTCACCAGTCCGTAGGTAAACTTGAACCGAGGTCAATCAAGTGTGTTTTCTAGGATATCAAGAAGGGACAAAAGGGTATAGGTTATGGGAAAGGGAATCACCTGGAGTCAAAGTCATAGTTAGTCGGGATGTTATATTCAATGAACTTTGTTTTCCTTGTAAATCTACTAACAAGAATGCAGGTGCCTTAGAAAAGGATCTAGCAGATTTTGATCTTGCAGGTGGAGCTCAGATGCAGGTGGAGCCAGGGACATCAAGGACCGCTGAGCAAGTTGGTGACATGTCAGGCACGGAGACATCTGAGGACACCCAGCCCAGGAGAAATAACCAGGAGGAAAACAGAAATGAAGTAGCAGATATACAAGAACAAATTGAAGAGGACACAGTAGATCAACTGGATCAAACTGAGCAGCATAATGAAACACCACAAGACACATTGGCCAACTACTAGCTAGCGAGAGACAGAAGTAGGAGGCATGTAAGGCCTCCTACCAGGTATGATTACTCAACTAATGATTTGTATTTCTGTGCATTAATATCAAGTCATGAAATTAATGGGGTTGAGCCTGCTAGCTTAGGAGAGGCATTAAAGTCTACCCATAAACTTGAATGGGAAGCGGCTATGGAAGGTGAGATGTCTTCTCTTAGTACTAGACCTGAGGTGATGTATGCCATGATTAGTACTAGACCTGACTTGTCATACGCTGTATCTTTATTGAGTAGGTTTATGTCTAATCCAGGTGGAGCACACTGGAGTGCTTTACAATGGTTGTTAAGATACCTTAATACTACTGTTGATTATGGCTTATGTTTTAACAAATCTAACGGTTTAAATTTGCTAGGGTATGTTGATTCTGATTTTGCAGGTGACAGAGACTCGAGAAAGTCAACTACAGCTTACTATTTCACACTTGGTGGAAATTGCATCAGCTGGAAGTCAAGCCTGCAACCGTTGGTTACACTCTCAACTACCGAGGCAGAGTATATAGCCATAACTGATGTGTTCAAGGAAGCAACTTGGCTTCAGGGTATCTTAACCGAAATACAACAACTGCAGGGTAAGACAGTTGTGTATTCTGACAGTCAGAGTGCAATACATCTGAGCAAGAATCCAGTACATCATGAGAGAACCAAGCATGTGGATGTGAAGTATCATTTTGTGCAGGAAATTATCTCAAGCGGTAAGATTGAGATTAAGAAGGTTCCAACTGAAGACAACCTATCTGACATGGGGACAAAAATAGTGACTGCTGCCAAACTCCCCCACTGCATGAAGCTGTTGCAGGTGGGGGTTGGCTGACCTTGCAGCCGACATGAGCGATGATGTGAGTAGGTGAGTTTGATGTGCTATCTTGACCTTTATGTGTCCTTGTGTATGATTGGGAGTGATGAATGTTTTTGGGCTTCAAAGTGGAGATTGTAAAATGTGAAGCCCTTGTCATCCGTTGGATGAGGGACACATGGCGCAATCCTTGCCGTTGTCCCAATTACCTTTATTTGCTCATCCTATATAAAGGGCACTTAGGTTGAGAATTGGAAAGAGGTTTTCATTATTTGTATTCCCTTATTTTTGGCTAAGTGTTAAGCCTTGTTCCTTAGTCCAAGTTAGTGTAATTCTCAATTGGGTAATTTGAGAGATTGTCACTTTTAGAGATTAGGGTTTGTGATATTTGGGGAATTACAATTTGTAAACGAATTCAAGATTCTGTGTTTAATCTTGAAATTGATTAGTGCAGCGAGCTCCTTGTTCCGGAGTTCAACGTGGATGTAGTCAGAATTTTTCCGGCGAACCACGGTAAAAATCTTGCTTCTTGATTGTTCGATTGATTGGTTTGACGATCGAATTTGTGACAGAATTCTACATAAAACATACTTGAGTTATAACAATCAATTTAATTGGAAAGTTATATGAAATTTATAACAATTTAAATAACATAAGGAATCAGTTTATATCATTTTTTTAAGTTCGGCCATGCGAATTTTAAAAATCGTGAAGTGAATAAGATGCAAAGTGAAGAAATAGTTATAGAGTTAATCTATCATATTCACTATATCTAACGGTTGTCCTTAATTTCTATCAAGGTCAAATTGAACTTTACATATATAAGTATGATTATTCTCATGTGTCAAAATGAAATGGATGATGAAGAATATAGAGTGAATGGGGGGAGAATGATCATCGACTATTCACCCTTATAAAATATCAATGAATAAAGCCCGGCCCGAGTCCAAGATGGGCCGGGCCGGGCCGGTAATAGCTCGAGTCAGGTTTTTCTCGGGTTCGGGTCTAAATATTATTTCCCGAGCACGAACCGGGCTTATCAAAGCCCAGGCCCGGCCCCGACCCGCCCATTATCATGTATAGTATGGATGACAACAAACCATGTAGGGTATGTGGAAGTCAAAATCTATACTATAACCATTCAACTAATGTAGGGGCCAAATTTGGGCCAATGACATTTTGACTTTTCGCTTCAGGCCCTACACCAGGGGCAGCCCAATCCCTCCAAACAGTACCTAGAATAGACTTGGGCCAAGAACCCAATTACTTTCTCAATCCCACGCACGAAGAGAGGCCCACCAAGAAAACCTTTGACTGATCAGTTACCCGAATCCAAAATGCTTAAAATCAAAGCTTGTAACTCCTCCACGTAGTTAGCCATTTCAGACACCCAACTGACAAGCAATTAATGGAGGAATTAAGGCTGGCCTCGAAGGAGTCTATAAAAGGGAGAGATGGTTCACTATTAAAGCAGGTATTATGGAGCTCTCATACTTGAGCTTTCTAAGCTTCTTACTCTCTAAACATCGGCCACCGCCCTCACGACAGTCAACAGAAGTCAAGGTAACATCAAGTATTGCTCTTCCATTATTTACAGCTCGTCTTCACTACTGACTTGAGCGTCGAGAGTGCCTACGGCACCCACCATACCGGTGGGCAGTACTCCACGCTCATTTTACATTTATTTTGCAGGATAGTTAGTGCCCTCATACTATAAATTCTCGCTTGTGGACCTCGGGCGAAAACCAGCATCCACAATTTGGTGCCCACTGTGAGGCCTTAGCGATTCATAACAGGTAAAGATCTCACATTCTACGGTTCCTAAAACACAACCACTCATGGCTTCGAGCAGTGAGCCGACACCAGACCCCGTGGCAACAAAATTAGCCATGCTCCAAGAACGGTTAAGAACCTTAGAAGAAGAGAACCCGACCATGCGAAACTCCAACACAAACCTGCATAAACGGTTGGAACAAATCTCTTTAATCTCTTAGCATCGTAACACTCCAGATCAACCTGGCAATCCAGCGATCCCACCCGCTTTAACGAAGTGGCAGATGATAACCCACCTGACCGGCGTAAACACACACGTATAACTCAAGCGTACGTATCGTTCAAGTAGTATAAAAAGTATCGATCCCACGAGGACTTAATACCTAAGTTATTAATTTTATGAGGTTAAATGATTACTAGTATCTAACATGTTGTTTAATTGATTTGAAATGGCGACGATTCTAAATTTAAAGACAAGTAAATAAAATTGTTCGAAAGTAGATTTTAAGAAAATTCAATATTAAAAACTATCTAGGGTTGTGATTTCTTTTAATATCATTTTAAAGATGAAGTGGTAATCTTATAGTTGGGTAAAATATTGATTTATTAACCTCGAACACTAAATTATATAAAAGCCTCTTCCGATGGTCAATTACAAATACCTAGTATAATCCAATTGAACCATATGTCTATGTCAACCAAATTACCTAGATTCATTAAGATTAAGTTCCAATTATGGCTACCCCCGCCCGACAGGTATATTCCTATCATGTAAGGAAATCTATTAAAAGGGTTATCTATCCTCAAGGAAGATCGTGGGCTATTGAGTCTGAGGTCTTAAACTTAAAATCCCTATGTCTAGTTCATTTTAAGTTTACCTAGTCAATTTAATTAATGGCCAGTTAATTAAAGAGCATTAAGATTAAGACTCAATAAATAAATCTTTATATTACCCAAACTATAATCTAACCCCTTATAAACCGGTGATATTGAAATACATCACAACCCTAGATACTAATTTAGTTATGACACATAACTAGGGCTAGTAAAAACTTATAAGTAAAAACCATAAAGTAACAGTGCTGAAAAAGTAATTGCAGTAAAGTAAAAGCTTAAAAGTAAAATAAAATAAAATGCTAAGGTAAAAGGAATTATTTCTACTACTAAGTCCAACCAGCCATAAAGGCGGAACCAAAGTAAACCAGCCATAAAGGCGGAACCAAAGTGAACCAGCCATAAAGGCGAAACCAAAATAAACCAGCAATAAAGGCGGAAAAGGAATTTTATTACCAACCGACCAATCTGGCGGTATCCTGATTAAGTCAAATTTTAAATAGTAAATATATTATTTTTAAGGGAGATTAATCTAAATAGCAATAGTAAAAGAATTACCTTTCACCCTAGCATAGGGAAGTTACCTCCTCATGATTGAATAGTAAAAACTGTAAAAAGTAAAAGGTAAAAATAAATTACTATTACTATTCAAAAGTAAAATTACTATTATTACAGAACGTAATTAAAAATTAAAAAACTAAATTAAAAGAAATTTAGAGAGAGAATAACTCCCTATTTACATCAAAGAAATGGGAGAGGAAGGTACAATGAAATCTGAAATTTCGAGCTCTTTTTATAGGCGCGGATAGGGGTCCAGCGTCGCGACGCTGTAACAGTTCAGCGTCGCGACGCCAGCTACAGTGACACGTGTCACGCGCTGATTCACCGACCCAGATTCTTATCCGATGACATGGCACTGTTCATGACGTCATTATTTACGTCAAGATGACATGTGGAGGGCGATTGTCGGCACCGTTAGATCGCGACACGTGGCACCGGCGCACATTAGCAAGTCCGTTGAGATGGCGACACGTGGCACGGTGCAAGATAGCATGATTGGCTCATTTTAGCAGGCGGCGCACGTTAGCAAATTTTCTGATTGGTCCACGTGTCCACGGCGTACATTAGCAAGTCTGGCGTATGCTGGGCGTCGCGACGCGCAAGGCTTCAGCTTCGCGACGCTGAAATGACGAGTTTGCCCTTTTTGTCCAGTTTTTCCTGTTTTGCTCCAATTCACCTCCAGAATGTCCTGAAACTTTATTTATCTACAAAATAACAAAAAACACATCAAAATATTCACATAACCCAAGAAACTATACAAAATATTAGGTTAAATGAGTGGCAAATAGTGATAGATTCACCACTCATCACACCCCCAAACCTAACATTTTGCTAGTCCTCGAGCAAAACATAAAATAAAATAACATAATAAAATTTAACTAAGCCACTTTCGTATGGATCACGGTTGCATTTAGCGTATGCAACAAGCCTTTAAACCCCTAGGTGTCCCTAGTGGACGAGTTGTAGTCTCGTGAGGGTTTACAGCAATGATACCCACAAACATTTTACAAAAGTAAAAAGGTAGTGAAACTAATGCACACAAAAGCAAAAAGACAAGCGAAAAGAGAATAAAGAAGTTAGTGACTAATCAGGTGAAACTTCTACTCCAAATTACTAGTTGTTTTCTTTCTTTTTAAATTACCAAATAAGTAAATTCTCCGATTATTTTTACCATTCTTCATATACACAGCCAACAAAATATTAAACAACCTATTTTTGCCCACAACAGTCATAAGTGCAGTTGATAAGAGAGTAATATTTTTGTCCTAAAGTTCTATTAGATTTCACACCTTTTTGTAGCAATGGAATAATTTTTCTGATTTTTTTGATTTTTTTTCTTTGATTTTTCTCTATTTTTTATTTATATACAATATCTTCCATCTATGTAACGAGCTTTGGGCCGGTGACTCCCAAACCAGTTGGCTTTAGGGCACCAGGTGTTAAGACACCCCTACGGACTTAATTACTCAGACTTCAGATATATATATTTTTGCAGCATCTTTGATCCATGTAACGAGCTTTGGGCCAGTGACTCCCAAACCAGTTGGTTTTAGGGCACTAGGTGTTAAAACACCCTTACAGACTTAATAACTCGGATCTCGGACGTTTTTTTTTTTTTTTTTTTACTCCATCACTTTTTAAGATGCTTCCTCCAATTAAACTAGAGCACTGAATATTACAAACTTTTCAATTTTAGCTCATGTCCGTATGTTTCCATATATGTTGATAATATCTGCCAACTGAGCATATGAAGATCCATTTTAGTCAATTTTATGGAGAATTCACAAATTAAATAATTTAAAAGGAAATAAACAAAAATTAACTTTTTTCGAAATAGGTTTGAGATACGTCTCAGGAGTAGAAATTCCTTACTCGGCTATCTCTTACCAATTTCACCTTTTTAGTCAAAACAAAAACACAAAAAACACAAAATATTTTTGTAATTTTTGAAAATTTTTCAATTTTTTTGTATTTTTTGAAAAATTTGGAACAAAAACAAAAACAACATACAACTAAAAATAAGATATTAATCAACTAATTTTCTCCCCCAAACCTAAATGAGACATTGTCCCCAATGTCTTAAACAGTAGAAGAAGAGTTTAGAAGATAATACCTGGTTCGCTGAAATTTTACAGGAAATTAAAGGTTAAGATCCAGATTAATTCGACGCCTCTTACCACGATCGTCCTCGGACCAATTTATCTTTGAAATGATAGGGTCAACTTTTGGTTCATAGGCTATGAGTTGGTCAATTAGATCTGGAGCAGTTCTGGCAGTAAATAGGAGTTCTTTTAAAGGTTTTGATATGAACCCATTTCTCTGACCATCATCAAGAAACACACAAAGAAATTCATAAAACCCATCAACGTTGTACAGCCCAATTGGTTTCTGGTGTATGTTCAGGTTCGCCCAAGATAGTACAATAAAAATTTCCTCCAATGTGCCCAAGCCACCTGGCAAAGCAATAAAAGCATCAGCACATTTAATCATTTCTACCAATCGTTCAGACATACCTGGCACGATTAATTCCTCTCCGTTTGATGGTTCAATAAGATTTGCCTCTGCCAAGGGTTTTGGGATGATTCCCAAAACGTGACTGCCTCCTTCCTGTACGGCCTTTGAAACGATCCCCATAAGTCCGAGATTACCTCCGCCATATATTAAGTGCATATTCCTTGCAGCTAAGACTCGACCCAATTCCTGTGCTGCTTCTATGTATTGTGGTTTAGTACCAACAGTACTACCGCAAAACACACAAATGTTTTCAACTCGTCTTCTTGAAGTGGCTTCCATTTTTTACTCTGGATGTCTTCAAAAGTGCAATGATGGGTTGAATTTATAATACCTGAAAAGGGTGAGTAAAAATAGCACAAGTATCTTCCAAAGGACGATTAGTAGCAAAATAGTAAAATAGATCGTGATAGTCAACAAGATCTGGATCCTGTCGGAGAAAATAACAAAACAAATCAATATTATCAGGAAAAGACAAAGAGATATAATATGTACAAGAATTTTCAGCTTGATTAACGTCTATGCGTCAGAGACAAGCTTCCCATCCAATTTTCTTATAAATTGGCAAACATGGTTTTTTTTAGTCAGATTCCCAAGACTTAACTGTTGTCTTTCTTTTTGAAATTGTGTATGTAATCTGTGAAAGTCTATGTGAACATATCCACTGGGATGCGTCTCAAGAGTCGAAGATATATCATCTAAAGACTCATTACTCAAGTCATTCCTAATGAATTTAATTTTGTCTTCACGATTATCAGACACCATTCCTAAAGAACGACAACGAGTATTGCAATTCCAACGTGCACATTTGTAACAAACATCCATTTGCTTAGCTCTTCGTTTCCTTGCATATGTGCTTGTTCCAAAACCAGGCAGATGTGAAATAAAATAGTCAGAAGACTCACCTGCCAATCGGACTCGTGTTTCAATTACCCAACGAATGTCATTGGGAACACCATGGATCGTCAGTAGTCTCATTCGTTCCAAGCGAGCTTTGTAAACTTTCATTAGAGATTTTTGAGGGAGAGAAGAAAATTTCTTGTGAAGATTTGCGAGAGCTTCTTCCATCTTGAAATGACTTAATCTGCAAAAACTAAACACACCAAATTAAATCACACCAAATTACAATATATACAAAAATTGCATGGGTTGCCTCCCTGCGAGTGCTAAGTTTAAAGTCGTCAGCTAGACGTGACTTCTTGAACGTTAGGCTGGATCTGAAAGTGTGACACTTTCTTTTTGTCGCTCAAATGATTCTCCCCAATAGTGCTTGACACGCTTGTTTTTAACCTTGAAAGTTTTGTTAGCGTCAGGATCATATATCTCAACGGCTCTGTCTGGTAAAACCTTGGTGATCACAAATGGACCTGACCACCGTGATTTTGGCTTCCATGGGAAGAATTTCCCCTTGATTTGTTTAACAGTACCTTTTGCCCTGGTTCCAGTTGTATGCGCACTAACTTCTCATCATGTCTTTTCTTGCCCTTTTTCTTTGTACAATTTGGCATCTTCAAAAGGCTGTATGTGAAATTCCTCCAATTCGTTGAGCTGGTGGAACTTTTTTCCTTCTGTTGCTTGTAGTGCAAGAATTGGCTCCTTCAGTACAAAAGACGCTTTATCTTTAGGCTCCACAGGCAATTGACATGTTTTAAGTTTATCAGTAGAACTTTGTCTTTCATCAGAGTTCTGAATGGTACTGTGTATCACATCGAGTTTGAAACATTCCTCATTCTTTTCATCATCTGGGAAATTCATGGCCTTGAAAACATTGAATGTTACTTCTTAGTCATGTACCCTCATGGTTAATTCTCATTTTTGTACATCAATAATGGTTCGACCTGTAGCCAAGAATGGTCTCCCAAGGATGATTGGCATGTCTGCGTCTTCCTCCATATCAAGGACGATGAAATCTGCTGGGAGAATTAGTTTGTCTACTTTCACCAGCACATCTTCAACAACACCTCTTGGAAATGTGCAGAGGATTTGGAGAAACATTAGTTGTTCATGCCCTCACCTGGTTCATCAATCTCCCATACAGATCCATCGAGTCTTACCAACAGCTAGCAGACAAATTTTTGGAGCATTTTACAAGTTCTTGCAAGCTTGAGAATACCACCAATGACCTCAATGCCATCCGGCAATGAAGAGAGAAGTCCTTGTGAAGCTACGTGGCTCGCTTCAATAAAGAGAGGATAACAATCCCAGATCTCCATCAGCCTACTGCAGTGGAAGCATTCAGAAATGGATTACTTTCAGAAAATATACTCTATAAAAAACTCACTAAATTTTGATACTACACAATGGATCAAGCCATGACTTTGGCTCACATTGAGATCATGTGAGAGGAGGATAAGAGGAACAATAAGAGAGGAAGCTCCACCAACCATCACAATGAATCTTGAATCCTCCCAAGGGATATAATAAATGATGTGCTAGCAATATATCTCAATAAGGTATCACTTGATGCGATTAGACCACCAAAAAGAGCCATAGGCCACCCATTGTCACCTTGGGGACATCATAACTTCCCAAATAAGTATTTATTGGTTACTTTAAAAAAAATTATCCTTCACAAAACTCCAACTTAGGGAGAAAATCATTTGCTCCAAACGACAATATAAACCATCATCCGACCCAATCGACGTACTTCTATCAGTCGAGTAAGAAAAGAACAAGACGCTTCCCTCTAGTAGAACCACTTTTTCTACCGCTCATCACATGTGACGAAGCAGTATATCTGGCTTGAGGTGGATATCCCAATCGACACTACAGAGGCTTGGCATGAGAAGGATGTCCCAGTTGACACTACATGTATGAAGAGTTGGCATGAAGAGGATATCCCATTCGACACTATGTGTATAACGAGTTGGCATAAGGAAGATGTCCCAGTCGACGCTACATGTATGAAGATTTGGCATGAAGAGGATGTCCCGATGAACAATACTCTAATGAATACTTGGTTTGAAGACATTCCAGTCGACATGTATGTAAGAAGACTTGGCAAGGACATCCCACTCGACACTACATGGGGATTTGGTGTGAAGACGTTCAAGTTGACATGCATGACTTGGCAAGGACGTCCCACTCGCCACTACATGATGATTTGGTGTGAAGACGATCCAGTCGACATGCATGTATGAAGACTTTGCAGGGACACTCCAGTCGACACTACCTTAGTGGGGACTAGGTGTGAAGATATTCCAGTCGACATGCATGTATAGAGACTTGGTGTGAAGATAGTCCAGTCGACATACATGTATGGAGATTTGGTGTTAAGACATCTCAGTCGACATACACAAATAAAGACTCCGAATGAAGCATATATCTTATTCGACATCTACATGCGTGTAGCTTGAGACTTATTGTGGATCTCATGCGTGTATAACTTGGGGCTTGATTTGCATCACATTCGACATCTACATGCGTGTAGCTTGCAACTTGTTGTGGATCTCAGACATGTGTATATCTTGAGGTTTGATGTGTCTCTCATTCGACATCTACATGTGTGTAGCTTGAGACTTTTTGTGGATCCAGACGTGTGTACAGTTTGAGGCAAATGTTTCATTCGACATGACATGGATGAAGGCTTAGTATTTGGCTGAGGTTCCACTCAACCTTATATGGAAGAATTTTCATCTCTTCCATACTACATGGATGGATTGTCATCAACTATAGACTTCACTCGACCGAAGACCCTCATTGACCCTTGTCAGGTCTTGTAGAATGAGGAATGAAAACCCTCACTGACCATTGTCAGGTCTTGTAGAGTGAGGATTGTAGAATGAGGAATGAATACCTCCATTGACCATTGTCAGGTCTCGTAGAGTGAGGATTGTAGAATGAGGAATGAAGACCCTCACTGACCTTTGTCTGGTCTTGTAGAGTGAGGATTGTAGAATGAGGAATGACGACCCTCATCGACCTTTGTCAGGTATTGTAGAATGAGGAATGAAGACTCTCACTGACCTTTGTCAGGTCTCGTAGAGTGAGGATTATAGAGTGAGAAGTTAAGCCCCTTATATACCTTCATCAGGTCCAGTCGACCATAGCCTCCATTGGACCTTCATCAGGACTAGTGGAGTGAAGACCTTCATAGACTTTCATCAAGTCCATACGACATTGAAGACTCCCCTAGTCATTTGACCCGTAGTATGGGGATACATTGAAGACTCCCCTCATCATTTGACTAGTAGTATGGAGATTGTCCCGACCTTCATCTAGTTCAGTCGACTGGGAACATTCAGCATGGCTCATGTAGAGTCAAGTTCAATATCTGGCATTCATCTGGTCCAGACGATATTGAAGACTCCACTGGTCCTTTGACCAGTAGTATGGAAATTGTCATGACCTTCATCCGGTTCAGTCGACCGGGGACATCCCCCAAGGACTCATGTCGAGTCAACTAAAGACATGGACTTCCCTCAGTCCATACGATAATGTTGTGTGAATTAGTTCTTGAACCTTCATCTGGTTCAGTCGACTGGGGACATCCCCCAAGAACTCATGTCGAGTCAACTAAAGACATGAACTTCCCCCAGTCCATATGACAATGTTGTGTGAATTAGTTCCTGAACCTTCATCTGGTTCAGTCGACTGGGGACATCCCCTAAGGACTTATGTCGAGTCAATTGAAGACATGAACTTTCGTCAGTCCATACGATAATTTCGTGTGAATTATCTCCTGAAACTTCATCTGGTTCAGTCGACCGGGGACATCCCCCAATGACTCATGTCTAGGGGTGGGCGCGGTTCGGTTTGGTTTGGTTCGGTTTTTGCTAAAAACCGAACCAAACCATATTTTACGGTTCAGATTTTTTACTTCTCAAACCAAACCATTAAATAACGGTTTGGTTTGGATTGAAAAATTTTTAAACCAGCGGTTTACGGATTGGTTCGGTTCGGTTCGGTTTATTATATTTAAAATAAAATTTCATCCACTTAAGTGAAAAAAATTAAAAATTAAATAACTAGTCTATCCAACAAATGATATGAAGTGCTAGGGTGTAAGCTGTGACTCCAGGGAACATATGTACTCCATAAAGGATTGAAAAATGAGGCACAATTAATTCTTGTATTTTTTAAAAATTACCTCGAATAATGATTCTATCATCATTATAATTAAGAGAAAAATCCAACATCTTATTTTCAAGAATAATGATGCAACCATAAAACAAATAAATTGAAGAATAAAAGTATTAACAAAAATTTAAGAATAAAAGTATTAACATACTAATAAAAAGAAAACATATAATAAAATTAAAAGAAAAATACAAAAAATTTTTATAAAAATTTATATTTCTTTAATTATAACGGTTCGGTTAACAGGTGTGGTTCGGATTAGGTCCTGAACCGAACCGTAAACCATTTGGGGGCCAATCCGAACCGCAAACCGAACCGTTATGAAAAAAACCGTAAATTCGGTCTGGTTTGGTTCGGTTTGCGGTTTGGTTTGGTTCGGTCGGTTTTTTTGCCCACCCCTACTCATGTCGATTCAATTGAAGACATGGACTTCCATCAGTCCATACGATAATGTCGTGTGAATTATCTCTTGAACCTTCATCTGGTTCAGTCAACCGGGGACACCCCCCAAGGACTCATGTCGAGTCAACTGAAGGCATGGACTTCCCTCAGTCCATACGACAATGTCGTGTGAATTATATCATAAACCTTCATCTGGTTCAGTCGATTAGGGACATCCCCCAAGGACTCATGTCGAGTCAACTGAAGACATGGACTTCCCTCAGTCCATATGACAACGTCGTGTGAATTAGCTCCTGAACCCTCATCTGGTTCAGTCGACCGAGGACATCCCCCAATGACCCATGACGAGTCAATTGAGGACATGTACTTCCGTCAGTCTGTACGACAATGTCGTATGAATTGGTTTTGAGCCTTCGTCAGGTTCAGTTAGCAAGTACCCCACATCCGGTTTCATACGACATGCACTGAAATACTCTCCAAGTCAAGGGCTTCTTGACATAGAGAGTATGAGACAAACTGTAGGGGCCAAATTTGGGCCAAGAGCATTTTTGACTTTTCGCTTCAGGCCCTACACCAGGGGCAGCCCAATCCCTCCAAACAGTACCCAAAATAGACTTGGGCCAAAAACTCAATTACTTTCTCAAGCCCACGCACGAAGAGAAACTCACCAAGCAAACCTTTGACTGATCAGTTACCCGAATCCAAAACGCTTAAAATCAAAGCTTGTAACTCCCCCACATAGTTAGCCATTTCAGATACCTAACTGACAAGCAATTAATGGAGGAATTAAGGCTGACCTCGAAGGAGTCTATAAAATGGAGAGATGGTTCACTATTAAAGCAGGTATTTTGGAGCTCTAATACTTGAGCTCTCTAAGCTTCTTACTCTCTAAACATCGGCCACTGCCCTCACGGCAGTCAACAGAAGTCAAGGTAACATCAAATTTTGCTCTTCCATTATTTACAGCTCGTCTTCACTACTGACTTGAGCGTCGGAGTGCCTACGGCACCCACCACACCGGTGGGCAGTACTCCCCACTCATTCTACCTTTGTTTTGCAGGATCGGTAGTGCCCCCATACTATAAATTCTCGATTGTGGACCTCAGGCGAAAACCAGCATCCACAACTAACATATATGGAAAATTGAACTCAAACATAATCATAATGTACCAATCTCGCGGCCCACAGCTCCATGTCCATTTATAAGTAGATTTTTACCTTTATTAGTATGGAGATGTCAATACCCATATTCGACCCGTCTAAACAATATATATGGAAAATCATATCCATATCCGGTTATAATATACCAGACGGCCTATAGACTCATATCTACTGTAATTTCTTCATCCATAAAGATGTGGTACCATCAACTAAACAATGAGAAAATCTATGATACAGTAGAGGTATTACGTCATTCGTACATCAATCTAATATTTATCGACACACATGTCAAAATATTAAAAACAACTAAAAAATAAGTATTAAATCATACATGTTATTTATTAAGAGCACTTATCCTCCCACCCCCTCTGACACATGTTCATCATGTCCCCCCTCCCCAAATTACAAAAATCTCCCCTTCTTTAATACAAATCTATCCTCCCCAAATCTATCTCTATATATATTATTAATTTAAAAATAACAATATACTTATTTTATTTTATTATTAAATTTTTTATTTTATAATTTTTTTTGCTAAATTTATATTTTTTACTATTTATATATTTATTCAATTTTATTTGTTTAATAAATATTATAAATTTTGTATTTATTATTATTTATTTTATGTTCATTTATTCATTTAATTTTTGTGATTCTTTATTAATTTTTTTAACACTACTTTTGTATAATAAAAATATTCTCATGTATTTTAGAAAGATATATTTTAAAAGAATAGTATAATTAATAATATAAAAAGTTACACAATCTTTAATAAAGCAAATTTCTCTACTTTCAAAATTTAAAAAAAATGTATAAAAAATATATGAGATTTATTAATCGAATAGGCTATCAAAAAATATAAATATAAAAAATATTTATTAAATGAAAAAAAATGAAAGAAATAAATAAATAAATAAATAAACATAAAATAAATAAAATAAAATAAATAAGAAATTTATAATATTTATTAAATAAATAAAAAAGAATAGATATATAAAGAGTAAAAAATATAAATTTATAAAAATAAAAAAATAAAAAAAATTAATTTATAAAATTAAAATATTTATTTAATTAATAAAATAAAATAAGTATTTAATTTATATATTAATACATATACATATATATAATTGATTTTGAAGAATATGGTAAAAATGTAATTTGCAGGGGAGATAAGGTGGGGCCAGAGGAGGGGAATTTGTAAGGGGAGGTGGGAGGATCAATTTTCTTTATTAATTTGTTGATAATATCATGTAACTTGTACCTTTATTGTACCAAAAAATTACTCATACGGAAAAAATCTTCAAATGATTACCACGTCACCTAAACAAGATGATTTAGTTGATATTTTCTAAGATTCCTATAAGAGATCTCGGATCAAATGGATATATAATTTTTCCTCCCAACACAAACCAAAGAAAAAAAAGAAAAAGAAAAACAATTACTGGTGGACAGGAAAACGAAAAGAAAGCTGACGAGGTGAAAGGGAACACCAATACCAACAACAACAACTACTGCACACACCAACAACAAGAAGTAATGGTACAGGAATCAATTTCATGTCCATATTCATCGGTTTGCTTCTTTGCCTTTAACCTTGACCACTCACCTCATTATTTTATTTTTTTTGCCCTCATACTTGGTGTGTTTTTCTTTTTATCAATATCATCGCCACCCTCCACAATAACATCATCATCATCATCATCAATATCTATGGTGTTTTTTCCTTTTCTCTTCTCTTATTAGCCTCCTCCACTCTGTCTTGTTTTTCTTCTTCTTTGCATCGGTTTCTGCTCCATTCTCATCAATCTTGAGGTATTTGTTTTGATTATCTTTAAGCCGGTTTTGATTTTATTTATGTTCTAGTATTTGTTGCGTTTTTGGTTCAATGAGTACCCACTTTGTTTTTTTTTTTTTGGGGTGGTTAAAGTTTGGTTTTTTTGGCCAAAGTTTGCTTCTTTGAGGGAATGGGAGAAGAGGGTTGTCAATGAACTCAATAGTTGATTGGTTAGTAAGAAAGAAAGGGAAAATTATACAAAGAAAAAAGTTACATTGACTTGATCTAATAGATGCATTACCAGAGGGGGGCCTTCAGTTTTCCTGGGCTTCAATCTTTTTAGCTGTAGATTGATTTGTAGGCTTATATTCTCTGTGTTTTAATTTAATTTTTCTTTATTTTAGTTCTTTTATTGGGCAATAGTGCTGTATGTTGAATTATAAGAAGAAACGTTAAATTCTTTTTGTAAAATCTTTATTTTCATGGGTTTTCTTTTGGCTATTGTTAGGAATATGTTTGGAGGTGAGAACAACAATGCCATGCTTCCTGGTTTTCTCGCAGATAATCAGTTTCAGTTTAATTCAAATGCATTGCCGCAGCTGCAGTTATTTGGAGATGGTGAGTATTTATTGATGATTACAAATTTACTATGTGTATAACCATGATATGAAACCCAACTGTTGATTTTATGAATCATAAATCTTGTAATAAGACAGTGAGTGGGTTGATTGAGGGCATCTAACGCTAGGTATGTGTTTGAGTTTATAGGAAACCCTCTACATTTAGGTATCACTCTAGATGACATCCATTTAGGAGTCCGGTTAATTTTTTATTATTCTTAAATGACACACGTCTTACAGTTTTTTATCATTTATTTATTGCCACATCTGTATAGCTTCGTTTTCACTGTGGCATGTCAATAGGAGTAAGGGATGTGGCCTTGCTAATGCACACTCAGGCGAATTCTGTCTATGTGGGGTGCATCAGTCAATGAAACTATTGAATATGTTTCATTATTTTTCCTTAAAAGAATAAATTTAATTAGGAAATCTCATTCCTTTTGTCTTCTTGCATCCTCTCTCCATTTTTCCCCTCCTACAGCAATGTTAACTCATCTTGGACTCTACTTGTGTTTGTAATGTTTGGCATGGGTTGTCATGCTTTTCTAACTGCAAATTTTAGTTTAAACTATAGCCTTCAATCTTGTCGCTTTCACATTACTTATCATTGTGTGTGTTTTTCCTTTTCCAAATGTTCTATGGTTGATCTAATTTCTTTAAGGGGGATGTTGATTTCTGTCTCTGTTCCAGTCGGATGCAGTGTTGGTCCCTCAAACTTTACAGGAAATCATCATGCAACTACTGTGGAGCGGCCAATAAAAAAAGGCAGGGAGGTTGAATCTAATTCCAGACAGCAAAAGCACCACATTTTAAATGATAAATTGCGCCAAGATGAAGGTGGTCAGCATTGTAGCATTATGAATTCGAACCCTGTATCAACCGGGCTGAGACTTTCGTATGAGGATGATGAACACAATTCTTCCGTTACTTCTGTGTGTGAAAACATTTCTGGTGCAATCCCTCTTATATTGTCCCTTGGTGGTGATCTGAAGGTGGAAATTGATCGCCAGAAGGAAGAGATTGACCAATACATGACACTTCAGGTGATATTCCATATTATACTGAAAGTCAAAGGATAAATTTGATGCTTCTGTTTCTCTAGTTCCTTGGAGTTATGCGCGCGCGCACACACATATGTATGTATGTATGTATGTGTATTTGTATTTGTATCTGTATCTATTAGGACTTAGGACCAATGAATGAACTCTACCTTCATACCAGCTTTAGATGCTTAAATATTAGCTTAAGAAATCACTGCCATTTAGTTCGTTGCTTTTAAAGGCTCATCTTAAATATCTTCGAGGAAAAAACCTAATTGATTTATGAGACAACATTTCTCTTCACATTCTCATTACTCTTTTTCATCACATTCTCATCACTTTCTTGACATTTCTCATCTTTTTCCCCCCAACATTTCTCGTCACTTTTTCATTATGTTCTCAACATTTCTCATTTCATCATCACATTCTCAAAATTTTTCATCCCATTCTCATTATGTCCCTATCAGTTTCCCAAACATTTGTTGTCATTTTTTCAACACTCGTCATTTTATCAACACTATAATTTTTTCATCAGTTTCTTGTCATTTTTTTAGTTTCTTAGTTGTTTTTATAATCTAAATGTCCGATCAAAATTAATTTGTAACTATTAAAGTTCCACATACTTATGAGAGTGTGGCAGAGGCAGAACATGTCTCCTGTTTTCTTCAACTAAATGAAAGTAGCCTAATAATAAAAAGAGCATGCCCGGGAGAAATTTAAATATTTGCAGACATTTAGGAATAGGAGATCACATATTGCATTTAATTTAGTCTACAAGGCTCCATGTAGTCTGAGTTGTAATTACTTTGTATTATTATTGAAGATATTTTTGGTTCCCTACCTTTTTCAGCCAATTCTTACCTGGTTTGTTTGATACAGGAAGAAAACATGATAAAGGGTGTAAGGGAATTGAAGCAAAGACACACATATTCTTTTCTCAGTGCCATAGAAAAAGGAGTTGGAAGGAGGTTACACGAAAAGGAGCAGGAAATAGAGAACATGAACCGCAAGAACAAGGAACTAGTGGAAAAAATGAAACAGGTTAGCATGGAAGTTCAATCCTGGCACTATAAAGCAAAGTATAACGAGTCTGTAGTCCATGCATTGAAGAACAATCTGAAGCAGGCCATGGCACAAGGTGCTATGCATGTGAATGAAGGTTTTGGGGATAGTGAGGTAGACGATGCAGCCTCTCACACTAATCTGAATCATCTTCGTGTTGTAGACTGTTCCGGAAATTCAACTGCCATGAAGAAACAGATGAATTGTCGAGCTTGTAATGTTCGGGAAGTCTCTATCCTGCTTCTGCCATGTAGACACTTGTGTTTGTGTAAAGAATGCGAAGGGTTTATAGGCGGTTGCCCTATCTGCAAGGTAACGAAGACTGCAAGTGTTCAAGTTTACTTGTCCTAAGAGATTATTTAGGTAGGACAATTTATCTATGCACTTGCAATTGTCATTACCCAGAAGGGCAAGAATGAGTTTAAATTATAACGTTAATATCAATCATTAGACAGCCTTTGTTGTGTGTAGTGGCGGAGCACACATAGACCTATAAGTTAATGAAAAATTTGATTATTAATGGAATAATTTTGATTTGTCCCTGCTAAAATGAATAGTACCTATTTCTTTTTCTTTTTTTTTTTGTGAAAATCAAAATTTACTCATTCAATCAATATTCTGATTATGCCATTAGTTGCATGAAAATTTGATGAAATCTGATGAGAGATGGAATGGTGCTTTGTTATATGAGAAAATTTTCTTGATGAATCAGGTCGATAAAACAAACATATTTCATCAGATTAAATGTGTCTGTCAGAGGTTTCCCAATTTCAAACTAAACTTGTGAAATCATGATGATTAGACCCGGTCACGGTTATGATTCGGAATCGAAACCGAATCGGAAGGAACCAGACGATTCCGAGTGGGGTTCCTTCATGTTCCGGTTCGAGAACCGGAATCGGTTCCGTACGATTCGGTTAGGGTTCCCACTCGAACCAGAACCGTTGGAACCATTCGGTTCCAACCGGAACCGGATGGTTCCACTATTAATATTTAAATAATTTTAAGTTTTTAATTTAATTTAATAAAATTCAAATAAATAATTTTTTTTTAATGTAATCTAAATTTAAATTCATAATTTTAAATAAATTTTTTTAACTCATTTTTTTAAAAAAGAAATCATTATTAAAATTTTTAAAAAAAAAGAAGAAGAAGATAGGGAATCAGAACCGTTCGGTTCAATTCCGATTCCCGATTCCACACTTGTGGAATCGGAAACCGGCCGATTCGGTTCCGGTTCGGACCGATGGCCAAGTCTAATGATGATGAATGAAGGATGATGATACTGCAAATCTTGGACGTTGCTGTTTGCTTTTAGTAGTATTATTAGCTGCTGCTGTACTGGCTAAAGTAGTATTAAGAGAGGAATTTTTTCTCTGGTGCTTTGAAAGAGAGAAACCAATATTAAGCCAATCTTGTCCTGTGACATGTAAAATCACAATTTTTAATTTAAAATTTTTAAAAAATATTATGAAATCGACATTTGATTTTCTTTTGATGAGCTTCTTGCATCTAAAGTTCAGCTCTTGATATAGTCTTGTTAAAAAAAAGGCTCTTGGGTATTTTGCAGATTTTTTTTGGAAACCTTATAAATTCCGCCGTCAAACCACTCAACCTATGTTTAAGCGGAGCAGGTAAAATTTGGACTGCCCCGGGTTCTTACAAAGAAATGCATTCCAGATTCAAACTCAGAACCTGAAAACCAAATATTAAACTCTTTGCTACCAAATCACATCCATTGAATGCATTTTACTTTGAGAATTGATTTCTCTTTGTTGCATTCCAATGAATCTTGATCAAATTTTCAGTTCTTCCAGACAACCTCTTTACTCATTCTTATGTAATTTTATATACCTCAGTTTTTTTGTTTTTGTTTTTAAAAAAAAAGTTATGATAAAATTAAAAAGATAAGGGAAATGATCAATCGAGTAAAATCAGTTATAAAAAATACATAAATCTTATAATTTCTTTATTGATACACTTAAAGATTGAAAAATATGACAAGCGTACATCTATTATTAACATATATTGTTGATGGTGATTTTTCAGCATCGAGGAACACTGAAACCTGAAGAGTGGTATAATGGGGTTCTGCACTTAATAAATGGTCCAAGGTCCTTATTGTAGGGGTTTTAGGGGCAGAATCCGGTAACGCAGCGGAAGCGGTGGAAAATCAAATTTTCCGATTTCAAAACTTTTTCTCGAATTAATTAAATAAACATATTTATTTAACATTCCAATAATCAAATTATGAAAAATAAATTCAATAAATCATATTTAAGTGAATTTACCGAATTGCCCTTACACTTGGTATTTTGTCCATTTTAGTCCGAAATTGATCTAATCAATTTTGAATGATTCTAAATCATTTCTAAGATGAACTTAGCATGTTCAAAACATCAAAACACCAAAAGCAACCAAATCCCCAAATTTTATCCATTTGGCCGAATGCCTCCCAAAGGTGGCAATTTGTGCACTTTGTCATTTCATGCTTCAAAACACATCAAGATGTAATCCAATCAACATGAAACTTTATATGCATCATATACACATCCAAATACACAACATATATGAAAACCCCCAAATTTGGAATTGGTCATGAACCCTAATTTTTCAATTTCTTCAAATTGGACAAATTAGACCAAATTGGTTAAATCAATTACTTCAATCATGTTTCTTCCATCCAATCAAAGTCTCAACACAATGAAACAACTCAAGATCAAATCTAGGTCATCTAAGAGTGGGTCAACAACTCTAGATTAGCAACATGGTTTCCAAAACCTTAAAAGAAAGCTTATAACTACAATAGTCACAACCTTCCTTCATCATACATGCTCAACACTTCCATCAAAACTTCCATCAACAAAAACACAAGGAATAAAGAAAGAAATAACCTAAGAACATCATATGTTAAAGCCTAGATCCTAAGGAACATTTTCCTTTCTAATAGCAAGTTGGAAAAACTTACTAAAATCCAAGCTTTCTTTGATTTCTTCTTTCTTTCTCACAAGCTTCCTTTGCTTCCATTAATGGAGTTTTTCTTTAAAGTGTATTAGGTTAAGAATGAAATGAAATGAAAAACAATATATACTTAGACAACATTTGCCTTGGCCGAAATTACCTAGCCAAATACAAGTTTTTGCAATTTCAATTTCATTTCACTTTACATTTGGTCAACTTGCATAAATATCCAAATAACACTTTATTAGATATTTAATTAAGTCAACAAATGCAACTAAGAAAAATATAACTCTTATATTTAAGTGTTATGGCCGAATTTAATGAAAAATAAAGGAAAAAGATATTTTCATTTTCAAACAATTTTGAACAAATATCTTAAGAAGTCAAAATCAATTTGACAACATTTTCCTTTAATGTAAAGTCAAACATTTACACTTATAATCATTTCCTAACTTTATCATTTGGTGATATATTTATATTTTAATTATATTAATCATTTAACAATTAAATAATTAAATAATTAATTAAATACAAATATATCAAATATATGTATTATATTTACTTTAAATATCTCAAATACATATATTGATGATATATGTCAAATACCTTTATTTGACTATTTATTAATGTGTATTTAATAATATCATATATTAAATACAAATACACATTAATTAGGAAATGACGGTTCGGCCCGTTCGCATGTATTTTTCGTTTAACGTTTAAACGATTTATAAATAATCATCATTATTCATAAATGTTGCTCTAGTGCTCTACGAGTATGTTTCATTATTGAGCCTCTCTAGATTCAGGTATATCCGTCACGAAATCCAATTTCATGTCCATAATCTATCCACCCGTAGATTATGACGATCACGGATAAACTAGCTGAACCATACAGGTCGAGGTCATTGCATACGTATAATCCCTCCGTCACAGGTATCCAGATAATCCCAGAGATATAGATGTAAACGTCAAATCTCTATAGGTATTATCTCGTCGACGTATCTATTAGCAATCTTTAAATAACACTCGGAACTTACTTCCGAAGTATACTGTGGCCACAGATTTAACAGACTGCTAATTATATATGGACTACCTATGCTCTGTACACAGAACTGACGGATCCTATCTTGACACACACAGGATATCCTGAGGATCGATCCACACCCAACGAACAGGCGGAGGTCTGATCTAAATAGATCGATAACGTGACTGCCATCTAAGTGTGGAGGATGTCTCATACATCCACAGTGGTATCTCAAGTCGAAGGACCACTATGCTACTCAACCCGAGAAGATTCTTATTGACGTTGGTGTACCATCTATTAAAAATCTTCGGTGAGCCGTTCAGTGTTTATCCACTATAAACACCTACACGTCTATACGAGTCTCCCTAGACTCATGGTTTATTGGGATAAACCATCGGACCAAGTCTCGATATACGACATGTACTGGTCTCAACAGATTTGACTAACCGACCCGTGTTAGCAAATCTTGACCAGGAACAATGTTTGATAATATTCATATAGCAGTGACACTTCCCAATGTCAATTACAAACTAACTTTGTAACTGTGTACTGCATTATATATTATCAAGCCTTTGTCTAATATATACATATCACTAAACCACATTTAGTTTCAATCTAATCGTAATCAGATCGAATACGTATATATAAGAACAAGAGGTGCAACCATAAATAAGTAATATTATGGAATAAGGGGATGTTCGTATTCATGAATCAGACATAAATACGGTCCGGATTGGCGCTCTAAGCACCAACCCTAACACTTATGAGGATGAGAGATTAGATGAATGGCCTGAGCCCGAGGTATAGAGGGACATCTGTGGGAAGAGCCAGTTGAGGAGAATAGGTTTGGATACCGACCCATATCCAGTTGGACTTGAGCATCTGTGAAGGCTGACCCGAGGAGGTCCGTGTCTACCGACCCGACCTGATAAAGAAGCAAGGAAGAGGATTCAGCACCATTCATCTCGGCACATTGACCCGAGGACCGAGGTCGAGTTTGCAGTATCTTATGCTTATACATGAATGACGTAAGCCCTGCATGAAAGTTTGAGCTTCCATAAGGCTGATATGAGTCATATGACGGGAGTTAGTAAAAGACTTCCCTTCTGACACACGGAACAGTGTGGGAGTGGTTGAATCACAGGTTGTTACGTAGGGAGAACGTGTAGCAGAGGATAAAGGTGTGCATGATGGCTTTTTGTTGACAGATGGTGGTTGAGTTAGAAGGCCAGAGCTACTATTTGCATAGCAGTTGGGGAAAATGAGCATGGGCGACAATGACAGACTGACGTGTGCTGACGTCACGAGTTGGTATAACAGTAGATTTGAGAGCCTAGATAAAGGTATCGAAGATTCAGTTTCAATGGTTGGTTCTTTCTGGTTAGCATTTTTTTATATTCTACAACTTGTAAAAGAGCTCTAAAAAGCTTAGTGATAGAGAGAGAAAGTCGGTCGATCTTGACCCGAGCTAGTAATAAAAATTTTCCTTCTTTGTTTCCGTGGACGTAGGTTGGAGGCATTTTTTGCCAAACCACGTTAGACCTCTGTTTTCTCTGTGATTTTTTGTTTGCTTTGGTTCCCAACTAAGCAAATAAATTGACTGCTTGGGGAGGTTTGTTCGAGGAGTAGATTTCCCCATGTAACGAAAAGCAACCATCAACATATATATAGTAAATGTTTGATATAATTTTTAATTATATATTAAAATTTATTACATTTGACATATTTTCAATTTTTGAGTGAACCGATAAATAAAATTTCAAATTTTATATATTTTTAATAAATTCCAAAAAATATAATTATGATGAAAATATAATTTATTCTTGAGATCGAACACTACCACAACAACAGATCGCAATAAGGGATAAAGATTAGTTTAGTGCGATTCCAGTGTAATTAACCATAGAACCACATCATGTAAAACGATTAGTTTCTCTTTTATTAAGTGTACACTTTTAATGTTCATCACTCCCCCCAACCAGCTTATTACTAGTTCATAGTAATTTAAACGAAAATTTAAAAAAAAAAATTATTATCCAAGTAAATAAATGTTTTCTTTCTTTTTAAATAATCGAATAAGCAAATTCTTTTGTACTTTTTACCATTTACTATACATACATAAGACAAAGTACCATTCAATTCATTGTGCCCACAATATTCATAGTTCTTGTTGAAAAAAAGTAATATGTTTGTCATACAGTTATATCATAATTTACACATTTTGGCAATGATAGTTTATTTATATACAATTTTTTTTTGTTATAATATATAACCCTTGTAACGAGTTTTGGGCCAGTGACTCCCAAACCAGTTGGCTTTAGGGTATTAAATATTAAGACACTCATACAGACTTAATTGCTTGGATCCCATATGTCAAAACAAAAGTGTTCGATTTTCTTAAGCTTTCTCTCTAAACCATGTAAAGAGCTTTGGGCTAGTAATTCCCAGACCAATTGGTCTTATGACATTAAGTTTTAAAACATTCATACAGACTTAATTGCTCGAGTTAGAGAGACTACGAAATTGAACTTATTTATACACACATTTTTTTTACAAACTCAAGCTCGACCGTTTTACGTGAACAATCACTGCTTAATGAGGCAAGATGTCTGGTTACTAAATAAAAGCTTGGTTATTATTATTATTATTATCATTTTTTAAATTAACTCAAGCTCTACCATTTTACGCGACCAATTACTGCTTGCTGAGGCAAGATGTCCGGTTACTAAGTAAAAGCTTGGTTGGTTTTTTTAAATAAAAACACAAATTTCATTGCCTTTAAGTGCTAACTCCAACAAACTAGAGAACTGAATATTACAAAATTTTCACTTATAACTCATGATCATATGTTACCGTGTATGTTGATAATATCTGTCAAATGAGCATATGAAGATCAATTTTAATCAATATTATGGAGAATTCACATATTTAAATGATTCAAAAAGAAGAAATAAAAATAACTTATTACGAATTATATTGAGATGTGTCTCAGGAGCGAAAACTTCTTACACTGTCATCTTTTAACAACAATTCCACTTGGTTAGTCAAAAATTAGTTGTTGGTTTGTGTGTAGTTTTGTTTTTTTTGAATAAAAACACTAAATAAAATCAACAAATTTACACACAAAACAACAGCAAAACAAAAGCAACATATATGTATTTTTTTTTTTTAAAAAAAAAACCCAAAAAAAAAATATTTTTTTTACAAAAAATGAAAACACAAAAAAACAAAAAATATCTAGTCAACTATCCCTTCTCCCCCAACCAAATTGAGACATTATCCCCAATGTCTGAATAAAAAGAAGTAGAGTTTAGAAGACATCACTGGTCAGTATGAAATTGACAATTGAATCTACAACACTGCTATTAAAAAGAAATGTTACATATTAAAACAATAAAAAGAAATCAAAACAATAAATGATATGTACTGATAGTTGTGATTGTGGCTCATATCTTTCTCTGGTTTTACGTCCAGTAACTGCTTGAACGCCCTCTATGGGTCGAAGATATGCTTCCCATCTAATTTTCTTATAAATTGGCAAATATGGTCTTTTAAAGTCAGATTCTCGAGACTGTATTGTTGTCTTTCTTTTTGAAATTATGTATGTAAGTTGCGAATAAATCTATCAAATCCATTAGGTTGCGTCTCAAGAGTCAATGATATATTATCTAATGACTCATTACTCAAGTCATCTCCAATGGATTGAATTTTTTCTTCGCGATTATTAGACATCATTCCTAAAGAACGACAACGAGTATTGCACGTCCAACTTGCACATTTATAATAAACACCTAATTGTTTAGCTCTCTATTTCTTAACATATGTGTTTTTCTCCAAACTAGATATGTAAGAGATAAATGAATCAAGAAATTTAAGAACTCATGTTTTAATCACATTTTTCATGTAAGGGTTTAACCTTTTTTTAGGTGGTCGATGTATCCTGACATTATCTTTTAAATATTTTTTACATGTGTATTTTAAAGGATTAATGTCTTTTATATCTTTTAAAGTCTATCTAATTTCTTGTTTATGTTCTTTCAAAATAAATAACTTACCTTTTTGATTGCTTGTGAGAGAGAAAGAAATTACCACAT
Organism: Zanthoxylum bungeanum; assembly: GCA_019454045.1. Lineage (NCBI taxonomy): Eukaryota > Viridiplantae > Streptophyta > Magnoliopsida > Sapindales > Rutaceae > Zanthoxylum > Zanthoxylum bungeanum. The sequence continues at coordinate 55,962 of SKCR01015706.1, forward strand.
GGTAAATTTGTTCATCTCCAAGAAAAACATACTTTAATCTTTATGGTAAAGTCTTTAATTCCAATTTGGGTGTTTCCTCATTTTTCTAGTCTTCAAGTGTTCATAGTTCCTCAAAAATTTTATTCTCTACATCATCTTCCAGTACATGTGTAGAATCAAATAAAAAATATCTGAATCTAATTAGTATTTGATTCAAGAAAATTAGCTGTCAAATTTTCATAGGATCGGATAAACTCTCCTGAATATATTCCTCCATAATTGGTTCAATTATTTTCATGCTTTCGTTTTCATTGTCCTCATCGTATGGTTGTTTGCACATGTTGAAAACATTAAGCTTCAACGTCATATTGCCAAAGATAAATTCATGATTTCATTATTGCAATTAATTAAAGCATTAACTATTGCTAAAAAAGGACGACCAAGTATTACAGGAATTGGTTTGTAATTGTCTGCTACAGATTGTGTTTCTAAGATAATAAAATCCATAAGATATATGAATTTATCAACTTATAATAACACATTTTCCATAATTCCTTTCGGTACTTTAACTAATCTATCGGCAAGTAAAAGAGTAGTTGAAGTTGGTTTTAACTCGCCAATATTAAGTTGTTGGTAAACTGAAAATGGAAGCAAATTGACACTAGCTCCAAGATCAAGCAATGCATGTTCAATTTTTTGATTTCCAATAATACAAGAAATAGTAGGACAACCAGGGTCTTTGTATTTCAATGCATTATCGGTTGAGAGAATGAAACTTACTTGTTTAGTTAGAAAAGTTTTATTTCTTACCGGATGTTTTCTTTTAACGGTGCACAAGTCTTTCAGAAATTTGGCATAAGATGTATCTGTTTAATGACATCTAACAAAGAACTATTAACCTTCATCTGTTTGAATATTTCATATTGAAAATTCGGGGTTATCCTAAGTTCTGACCCTATGCGGAATTACAGACAATAAGCAGGACAAGTCCTGTTACTGCTACTATGGAATTGCAACAGGCAAAATAACAGGCAACCACAATAACAAATAAATAAAATATGCTGCAAATGTAAAAATAATAATAATAATTAAAGCAGCAAATATAATCAAATCACACAAAATCAACACAAGTAATTTTGGTGACGAAGTGGAAAACTCTTCCGAGTAAAAAACCACTCCGGGTATATCGGCTACCAGCCCAATCCACTATATCGAGAAAAACTTACAGCGATGGTCAAGACCTAAGGTGGCAACTCCACCGACTCAAGTACCTCTATACTGCAAGAACTCAAGGCAACTCCTCAAGCCCGCGACCCACGGTTTTCTTCAGAACCTCTGAAGTCTCTGAGTAGATTGTATCACCTCTGAACGCCGGAACTCCGACTACCAAAACTCCTCCTATAGAACTCTAAAGGATTAGGGATTTTGGGTTAAGTTATGTTGAAGGTTTATCAAAGAATGGATTTCACCAAACAAATAGAAGACATGAGATTCAAAGAGTCTTCAAGGTGAAATCAAAGAGAGTTGAAAGCTTTGAGAGATTTGGCTCAAGAGAAATATGCTTCAACTAATGAGAATGGCGGCTAAGGGTTATATTTATAGGTAGGGTTAAAACCTAGGGTTTTGCAGGCCAAAAACGCGTTCAGATCGCAGTCGCATTCGAACGCTTACTAGAACGCTACACGAACGCGCCCTTTCTGTGAAGACTCGTTCGAACGTCAATAGAACGCACAACGAACGTGAGCTCTCTGGAATGCTCCCGTTCGAACCCCACAAGAACGTGCCTCGAACGTTTGCTCTCTGGAATGTGCCCGTTCGAACCCAATAGAGAACGTGACACTAACGCCAACCGTTCGAACACTGCAACGAACGCACCACGAACGTATGTCTGATGCACAGCAGCCAGAAACCAGTCCAATTGCACAAAGATCTTCACGACATATTACAACTCAATTGAACTTATTTTGTCACGGATACATGCCAATAAAAATGGAACTCACAATCTCCCCCTTTGGCATTCCGTGACAAAATACTACCTAAAACAAAGACTACGGTAATAGACCCAAAAAGCAAATAGTCAACTGTCAACCATCAAAACAGTGACTTATTACAAATGGACTCGATCTAACACCTAACAAAGTAGTCTTGGAATTAATGCCACCGCTGCAACAAAACCTGTTTACCTGAAACATCCACAAACAACAAGATACCGTGAAAAGCATTGGGATTATCAAGTAACAGTAAAACATGTAAAAATCTCATGCATGTACAAGTAGAAATCCCTCTCCCCTTTAATCTTAACTCCCCTTAAAATGGAGATATCTAAAGGATATTCTACAGCTCCCTCATATATATTAAGCCTCTCCCCCTTAATATATCACTCTCCCCCTTTTTGGCACGAAATGACAAAGGGAAAAAGAAATAGGAAAAATAACAGGAAAACAGGAGACAACACATGCAAGAGCATAAACAAACAGGAATTACTCCCCCTCACTAACAGGTACATACAGTTAGCAAAATCACATACGGGAAGTAAACCACAACTCAGAAAAGTGCACATGAAAGAAAAAAATAGGTATGCAATAACATGAAACACACACAAGCACATACTGAGATAGATAAAAATCCTGTCAAAAACTGACTGAAACAGCATTTCAAGCTGAGACAATGATACCCAGTCAGTATTCAGTTGTTTATGACATGAAACAATATGCATTATTTTAAAAGAGGCTAAATACAGCACTTATGCATATGACATAAACACCAAAGCATATAAAGCACTTGCGTGAAAAATAAAGTGCACAACAAATCAAGGCTTAAGACCTTATTTTATGAGCTGGACACAGCCAAAGAAATCCATCTCTAAACAAACCAAGTCCACAAAATAGGTGTTCAAACCCAGCACCACTAGGACCTGAAAATAAGCAACATTGGTTGCATGCTATATTATTTACCCCAGAAATATCATGAGCTCATATTTAATAACTCTTTCGAGTGAAGGGTTTTTGCCCTTATCTTTTGAATTTGGCCATTTTGGCTCTTTTGCACTTGAGTCTCATTTTTCTTTTTACTTTTGAAAAGGGGATAGCAAGGTCAACTAGTCAAAGGTCACACTATTGAGCAAACAAGATATGATAGAAATTAGATTGCTATTCCAAAAACTCATACATGCGACCAAGCCTTGACAAAATAGAAACGTGTATGTGAAGTGCAAGCACAAGATATACCAAAGGTTTTTATCACACACACTCATGTATATAGAGCATCAAGAAAAATAAAAGCATATCATACATGCATAATCATATATCCTACATACCAGGATCACATGCATAAGCTTTTCATGCTCTAACAAGCCATAAAATAAAATAAATTTTGTCTTTTTCAATTTCTATTTTTTTTTGAATTTTTTTTTAGATTTTAACAAATAAAAATAAAGACATAAATAGGCTTGTAAAACATCCAATGGTACGTGGAGTTGTATCCCGAGTGTAGATCATACTACCGTCCATTCGGAATCGGCTATGAAATTTATGTCCGGGTTTCCATCCTATATACCAAGGGACATATAACAACAAGACAACACACACACCCATATGCTGTGAAAACAAAATAAACGTGCAAAAACATAAAACACACGCACACACACATGCAATGGGAAAATAAAAATGCATCTTTTAAGCAGAGTTACACCGAGGTGCACTCTCATCATGTCCATCAGGACACGCAGAAGAAGATGGGAATTCATCTTGCTTCCCCACCCAAACCTTTCTAGAAACCTCTTCCACATGAGAGTTCCCAGACAACAAAGCAAGTTTCTCACTCAAGAATTGAGCTTGTTTGGTTAGTGCAGAAACTTGAGAAGCTAGATTTGAAGAGTCAAATCTAGGTGACACCTTTTTAGGCCTCTTCTTTTGCTTGTGAAGCATGAAGCACTTAGGCCTAATGTGTCCCGCCTTGCCACAATGGTGGCACACAGGCACAAACCTCGGATGAGAGCGAGGTTTACCCACAACACCTCTAGATTGAGGTTGGGAAACAGGATGAGGAATAACAGGAGGAAAAACATGACTACTCACAACAGGTTTCTTACCTAAGTCACGTTTAGCTGCTACATGCACAGCTTTGGAAGAAGACGCCTTATCACAGTTAGGCTCAAAATTAATACCTAACATACGGTCCACATTCTTATTATCACTAGAAAATACAGACAATTTGGTTCTAGTATCTTCAAGTTCAGTTTCTAATATTTGGACTCTATTAATTAGACCTCTATTTCTCTCCTCTAGGTCATCTACCATCAAAAGGCTTTGCTCAAATTTAGCTTGAGTTTCATTCTTTTCTAGCTCAACAGTTTTCAGCCTTTTACTGACCTCTATATTAGTCTTCTTAATAGCTAAACTCTCATTAAACAGTTCAACATAAGCTACTTGAAGACTTTCCTCATCTACAGACTCATCAAGAGAGACTTCAGAATCAGCATCATTAACAACAATCTCTCTCTCATCAGTCACACTAGCAGTAAAGGCAAAAAAAAATTTCTTGCCTTTAGGAGACTCATCAGAAGAATAACCACCTTCTGAATCACTAGGAGAGGCAGCCATGGCTTTCTTGCCTTTAGCTCTGAGATATGTAGGGCACTCTGGTCGAATATGCCCATAGCCTTCACACTCATGGCATTGGACATCACGGGATCTACTACCCCTATCCGCTCTAGACTCTTTTTTGCTATGCCTACTCTCTCTAGGCATAACCTCCCTATCTCTATTACTGCTATGGCCACTTTTCTTAAGTTTAAGAAATTTCTTAAACTTCTTTGCAAACAAGGCCAAATCATGATCCTTGATGGTATCATCATCACTAAACGAATCATGCACAACTTCCTTAGCGATTTTCATCGCAAACGTTTTTGGCTCTCTAAAACCAGGAAGCTTTTTCTCATAAACCTGCAGCTTTCCTACGAGTTCATCTAAATTAAGCTGATCGAGGTCATTGCTTTCCTCGATGGCGGTGATTTTGGGTAGGAACTTATCAGGTAGGGATCTCAGGATTTTCCTAACTATCCTATTGGTAGGAATAGTCTCACCTAGGTTAAAACTAGAGTTAACAATATCGTTAATCTCAGCATAAAACTCATCAAAGGTCTCATCTTCTTTCATCTTGGCGACCTCAAACCTAGTAGCTAAATCCTGGAGTCTATTATTTTTAACAGACAATGTCCCTCATGCACAGTCTGCAGGATGTCCCAAGCATCCTTGGCTATCTCACACATTGAGATTCTCCTAAACTCAGCAGAACAGACAGCACCATGTATGGCATTAACAGCTTTGCTGTTCCTATTGCTAGCATCAAATTCGTCCTTGGTCCAGGTCAATTTGTCTTTAGGGGAAGTGACCCCATCAACAGTAACAACGGGAGGTTTCCACCCGTATTCAACAGTCATCCAGACCCTCTCATCTAAGGACTTTAGGAATGCTCTCATGCGAACCTTCCAATGCAAATATTCCGTGCCATCAAAAAATGGCGGACAATTTAAGGGTTGACTACGCTCCATAGCTAATGGGTCAAGGATCGAGTTCAGGCTCTGATACCAATTGAAAATTCGGGGTTATCCTAAGTTCTGACCCTATGCGGAATTACAGACAATAAGCAGGACAAGTCCTGTTACTGCTACTATGGAATTGCAACAGGCAAATTAACAGGCAACCACAATAACAAATAAAAAAATATGCTGCAAATGTAAAAATAATAATAATAATTAAAGCAGCAAATATAATCAAATCACACAAAATCAACACAAGTAATTTTGGTGACGAAGTGGAAAACTCTTCCGAGTAAAAAACCACTCCGGGTATATCGGCTACCAGCCCAATCCACTATATCTAGAAAAACTTACAGCGATGGTCAAGACCTAAGGTGGCAACTCCACCGACTCAAGTACCTCTATACTGCAAGAACTCAAGGCAACTCCTCAAGCCCGCGACCCACGGTTTTCTTCAGAACCTCTGAAGTCTCTGAGTAGATTGTATCACCTCTGAACGCCGGAACTCCGACTACCAAAACTCCTCCTATAGAACTCTAAAGGATTAGGGATTTTGGGTTATGTTTTGAAGGTTTATCAAATAATGGATTTCACCAAACAATAGAAGACATGAGATTCAAAGAGTCTTCAAGGTGAAATCAAAGAGAGTTGAAAGCTTTGAGAGATTTGGCTCAAGAGAAATATGCTTCAACTAATGAGAATGGCGGCTAAGGGTTATATTTATAGGTAGGGTTAAAACCTAGGGTTTTGCAGGCCAAAAACGCGTTCAGATCGCAGTCGCGTTCGAACGCTTACTAGAACGCTACACGAACGCGCCCTTTCTGTGAAGACTCGTTCGAACGTCAATCGAACGCACAACGAACGTGAGCTCTCTGGAATGCTCCCGTTCGAACCCCACAAGAACGTGCCTCGAACGTTTGCTCTCTGGAATGTGCCCGTTCGAACCCAATAGAGAACGTGACACTAACGCCAACTGTTCGAACACTGCTGCAACGAACGCACCACGAACGTATGTCTGATGCACAGCAGCCAGAAACCAGTCCAATTGCACAAAGATCTTCACGACATATTACAACTCAATTGAACTTATTTTGTCACGGATACATGCCAATAAAAATGGAACTCACACATATATCTTGGGGAATGATTTAATTTCTTTGTTTTCAATGCTTGAGGAAATGAAGGTGCATGTAAAAAATTATTATCATCAACGATAGGTAATGGTTCATCAATATTTTCCTTACCCTCTGATGCTAACTCTTCACGAGGTTCAAGAATAGGTATGTGGATGACCTTACCACTGCAAATAGTAATAACAAATTTTACTTGGTCTATGTGTTGACTACCAGAACTACCCTCATGAGGGATTTGATAACTCTTGGGGTTTGGCTGTGATTGTGTAAAAAACTTTCATTTCTCATGAATGGTCAATGCAGATATGATTTTGGAAAAAATATCTTTCATATCATTCAATGTTTGCATATTTTGATTATTGATGACTTTCAGTTTCTCAATGAATGCATGCAAAGTATCATCAAGGGTTTTCCTAGGTGGTGGGACATATGGTGCATAATTCTAAGAATTTTGGAAATTTTGGTGTACATGGGGAAGTTGTTGTGATGGTTGTGCTTGGTTGGTGTTTATAGAACTAACTTTTAGCTAGAGATGTATAATTAACAGAAAAGTCATGATCTTCGCTAAGGTTGAACATGCCTATACCAGATGTATGTGGTTTTACAGACGACTCATAAGTATCAACTATGTCCCAATGTTGTGCATTCTTCGCTATGTGTTTTAGGTAATCTAGTGAATCTTCGGGACTTTTATCCCTAAACTCACCATTACACATCATTTCCACTACTTGTCTACTTTCGGGTGTTAAACCCTCGTAGAAGTAGGAAATCAGCCTCCATATTTCAAACCTGTGATGTGATTCTCTTCCAATATTAATAATGTGTTTCCCCGACTCTTGTGTGAAAGTTGTGATTCTCCTCTTAAAGGAGTTTGTCTTGTGAGAGAGAAAGAATTTTTTCAGAAATTGCTCTTGCAAATCATCCCAAGTTCTGATGGATCATGACCTAAGGTTTTACATCCAAATTTTAGCTTTATCCTTTAAAGAAAATGGAAAAAATTTAAGTCGAATTATATTCATGATGCAATTTTGATTTGTGCAAGTATTACATACCTCTTTAAATTCCCTTAAGTGCTGATAATGATTTTCTGATTCTAGACCGTGGAATGTGGGTAAAAATTGGATGACACTTATTTTAAAATTGATACGTGACGCATCTAGAGAAATAAATGCAAGATGATGATCTTGTCCCAATGAGATTCATGAGTTCTTTGAGTGTCATAGGATGATTAAGATCACCATGCTGAGACTCACGTTTTACCTGATCAACTGAATTTTCATCTCGGTTAGGTGGTTTTTATTTTGGTTATCAGCCATTTTAACTGACGGTGAAGGTGATGGTGACTCTCTACTCAATCTACCGCTAGATGATCGAGACCAATGTCTCATTCAACCTAAATGCAGACTATCTGCTAAAGAATAAATAAAATAAACAAGTGAAAAGAAAAAAATTAAAATAAATGACAAAAGAAAAAATACAAAAGTAGTGATTAAAAAAATGAGATGCAGAAAAGACAAAAAATTAAAATTAAAATTAAAAAAATAAAAAGAAAAGAAAAGAAAAAATTATAAGGATATTAAATTATTATTTTATCTACTAAATTATATCCTCCGACAACGGCACCAAAAACTTGACACACTCACAAAATGGTTCTTTACTCCCAAGTATAAGAGTGTCGAAGTAATAAAATAACCCGGTAAGTCCGGGGTCGATCCACATGAAATAGATTTAATAAGGTAAAATAAAATAATAATTCGAGTGAAAATAAAAATAGTGAATTATTTGAAGTGATTGACAATTTTAAATTGGACTGCAACAATAAAATAAAATATTGGGGCTAGGGGATCCACTTTTAATATTTTAAATTTAGATAAACCTTACTTGTTATAATATATAAATTGTCATTATTACACAGTTAATTTACTTCAAGAATTAATTATGCCAAAACATATAAAACTAGTAATAAAGGCGGCGATAATATATGTATATGACAAGTCCAGTTAGGTACTCAATTATGTCAAATATATAAAACCAACCATATATGCGGCAACAAAGTTTGTCAATAATTAATCCAAATTTAAATTAAATATTAGTTTTCATATTACAATTCATATATTATAATATAAGTAAGATTAATCCATATTTTTATATTAAGAGTTTCACTTTTTACCCTAGCATGATGGAATTAGCTACTCATGTTTTGAATAAAAACGCACATAATTTTATTACTGAAAGAAAAAATAAATTACAACAAAACTTGAAAAATAAAACACACAAGAGTTGAAACTTCACAAATTCCCAGAGAGAGAATTGTGGAATGAGTTGAAGAATTGAGGTGCTAAGCACCTCTATTTATAATAGAGGGCTCAACACCCTCCAACTTGTCCATCTTTTATTTTATTTTATAATAATATTTGTTTTTCAAAGGTTGTCATCCACCGAAAGGTGATGGTAACCTTTTTTATTTTAATTAATATATTATGTATATAATCTTAGTGAGACCTCCAATATAATATATATATAAAATCATGGTGGGTCCTCCAAAATATTATATATATATATATATATATATAATAATATAATAATAATAATAATAATAATAATAATAATAATAATAATAATAATAATAATAATACATGTGTCGGTAAAATACATTATAAGCTCATTTTGTTGTCAATCTAAACACGTTGAATGTTTTTCAAGTTCGATTTGAACTTAACTGTCACACTCTTTTGGGTTTTCTGGGTCTTGAAATTTAGATCTTATATCCATTTTTCCCGTTGAGCATCCGAAACAATATTTTACCTACACAATAAATAAAAATCACAATAAAATATATAAAACATAAATATAATTATTATTTTACAAATGTGCTAAATTAAGGGGATTAATGAAATTATAAGTGTAAAATGTTTAGTTTCCCTTTTATTAAATGTACACTTTTTAATGTTCATCAACGCGCCATGTGGCACCACCTAAAGAATCTATTATTTATTTAATTTAAATATACTTTTAAAAAAATAAGAAATCTTAAAATAATAAACCTATTAAAATAATAAACAAAATGAGTTAAAAAGTATTAAAATAATAAACCTATTAAAATAACAAACATAATTTTTTTTATTTGTGTATTGAAAAATCTTAACACTAGCTAAAAAATTTATAACTAATGTAATTTAAATCTACCTTTTAAAAAAGATGAGAAGTCTTAAAATGATACATCTATTAAAATAAGAAATATATATATATATTTTGTAGATTGAATTAAATAAAAAAACATATTTTTTTTTGTATATTTAAAAAACAATGTACTACCTAAAAAATCTATTATTTATTTAATTTAAATCTAACTTTTAAAATAAGAAGTCTTAAAATAATAAAGATATTGATATAAAAAATATAATATTGAAAAAATCTAAAATAAGCTCACAATAATTACAAAAAAAAAAAAAAAAAAAAATCATTATCATATACTTAAATTTTGATTTGTGTAAAATCCAAATAAAAACTATTTATCTAAATTTCTCGAAATTAAACTTTTTATTAAAAAACAAGTTAAATTAAATAACTTTAATAAATAAACAATTTAAACCTAATCAATATAGATTAATGCATTCCCTCCATCTCTTCATCTGAGCACCATAAAACCAAAATGATAATAGTCTCTGTTCTTTATCTTCAATTAATATAGTTCATCAAGTATCAATAAAATAAATATAAATATTGTACTTGAAATGTAACAGACATGGTTATATAAATTTTTTTCATTTTTCATTTTGTTGTTTATTTATCTTCCGACAGAATGTGTGACTCTATTTTAGATACTCTCACTTTTTTTAGTTATTCTACTGGCATCACAAATTATGAATGTGATAAAATTCTTATTATCAGATCATATATTCCATTTGTTAATTTATTTTTTAAATTTTTTTACTATATTATTTCAATGTGTTAAAATAAGAAAACTTACTAAAATAAGAAAAATGATCTAACCTTAATATTATTATCCATATAAAATAAAACAAAACAAAATGTTTAAAGAAAATCTACTCATAATTATTTATATAAATAATATTAATCTGACAATTATTATTATTTATTAATATATTTATATTTCCAACTTTAATAATCACATAATATTAATTTTTAATTAACATAATAAAGATAATATTTTAATTTTAACCAACTTACGCAAAACGCGAACCCTATACGAATTTCACATAAAAACAAGGAAAAACCCACCTTGAGGCCCCTGTACTCTCAATGTT
>SKCR01015707.1:0-44419 GCA_019454045.1 Zanthoxylum bungeanum
CTGGTTTGCATTTCCCCTCGCTGTTTCGCTGCTCAAGCTACTGTTTTAACTCCGTTTTGCTGCTGTTTTCTCTGTATTTCTGTTTTCTGTTTTGGTTTTTTTATGATTTTCTTGGGTGTCTTCGGTTGTGTCTTAGGTTGTGTGTCTCCAAGAAGCTAAAAGGTTTGGTGAAGGGTGGTTTATATAGAGAAGGGTTAAGGTTGACAAGGGAAGGGATTTTGTGCATTTAATTAGGATATGATTTGGTTTTAAACAAGGAAAGGATTTGATTGATTGGGGGGACAAAATATTTTAAATTAGGAAGTCAACTAATCTAAATTGGTGGATATCTTATTGAATTAGGAAGTCAAATATTTAATTGGCTTTAATTAGGCATACAATATTTTAAGTTTGGGAATAGTCTTATTAGATTGGGAATATAATTGGTTGATTGATTTTAATTAGGCATGATTATATTTTGATTTAATGTGTGATTTGTTTATTTTAGGCATGATTTTAGTTTAAGTTGGTAATTGTTTATTTTATGTTTGGTAAATATCTTACTTAATTATTTAATTAATTTAATTATTATCTTATTAGTTAATGTTTAATTAATATTTATTTATTTAATTTGGGATGTGTTTTATGGGCTTTGGGGGGCTAAATGGGCTGGGGTGTGAGGCTAGCAGCAAAACCAGAATTACCGACACCGTTCGAACGCCTGATCGAACGTGACACGAACGCCCGAAATCTGCCCTCCGTTCGAACGCCTACACGAACGCAGCACGAACGAAAACAGTGAACCTTCTTTATTCTGAATTCCCCTTCCGATATCCGTTTCCCGCGGTTTTCATGACTCAAAAAGGTAGTGCCTCCAAATGAGACTCATCATCGGGTTTCACATGCAAAAATGCAATGCCTACACCGCCGGAGATACACGTGGCTTACATCATAGAGATATGAGAATAATGTTGTATTTCTCTCAGTATATAAAGAGTCGGTAGTCTCATTTATAGGGGAGAGTTAGTGAAAATCTAAAAAAAGTACCATTTGTAAAAAGCACTACAAAAATAAAACAACTCGGTAATATTAGACTATCATTAAAAAGAGGTCTGCCGAGTTCGTTTTGGGAATAAAATTTACACTCCACTTTATTCTCGTGGATGTAGGTTGGATTCATTTCGCCTAGCCACGTAATCCCTCTTGTCGATTTTGTGTTTATTTAGTCTTCTGCTAAGTTTGTCTTTGGTCCCCCGTAACCAAATAAATTCACGGTTGAAGGATGATGGTCCCGGGAGCGCTATCCCGATATTGCCCCTGGAATTAAAATCACCCGTTAACAATAATGAAACATCTAACCTAACTTGTAGTTACCTACTTTAGAAACAACTAATATAAGTTATAGTTATCCAATTTGAATACAATTGAATGATTATTTATTATCCATGTGACGAAAGGCTATTTTTATATTTTAAGATCATTGATTGTAATGTACTATTATAATGTAAAAATTTTAGAATCTTTATCCGTAGTTATTTATGGATTATGATAAAAAAAATTCTGAAGATCATACATAGGTCTCTTGCAATCTCATCTTTATCTATCTCGAATTTATTTGGGAGTGTTTAAAATCATTTTAAAAATATTTTTTCAAAGTTAAAAATATTTAAATTTTTTGAAAATAAATTCAAAATTACTAATTAAATAGTACTCTCAAACCGACTCACTTCCCGAACCTTACAATCTCATCCATATCTATCTTTGAATATGTTGGAGAGTGTTTAAAATCATCTTAAATATATTTTCTCAAAGTTAAAAATATTGAAATCTTTTAAAAATAATTTCAAAATTACTAATTAAATAGTACTCTGAAACTAACTTTTCACTTCTCAAGGTTCAACATTTATCTATTTCTATCTAGTTCAAACCTTAATGCTTTTGGTACATTGAAATTGTGTTGCATTGAAAAAAGTACATATATGTGGAATCTCTATCTTGTTAATTTCTAAAATATATCTAAACATTAAAACTTATCAAAATTATGTCAAAGTACATTTTAGTATTCACAGCCAAACATTAGCTAATTTTATGAATAGGTGTTATAGATTGAAAGCTCTAGGAGGAAAAAGTTTCAAACTAACCTTAAATTATGCTATATATGGAAATAAGTACAGTTTCCTAAATTTTCTATAGTGGTGGGTTTTTTCCCTCTCTCCAAATCCTAAAAAAAAAAAAAGAAAAAAAAACCTGAGTGAAGGAATATATCGAGATAAGATCTAACATTCCAATTAAGTTGGAATTCTAAAACTTGAACCGAAGCAATTACAATGAGAGTAAAATATATTAATAAAAAGAAATTCATAATATTACAAGAAACAGTGAAAATAAAAGACTCATCAAAGCCAAAAAGATAAATATATAAGGTATAAGTTTTGTTAAAACTTCGATTGATAAATTCAGTGGGAAAGCTAGATAAAGAGAAGAGTTTCTATCCCAACTATGGTGAAATAAGAAATGAGATAAGATGAACTAGAAATAAACGGATTTAGGATAACTTTGCCAATAGAAACAAGCACTGCCAAGAAATCCACACCCAGCGCAATCTGAAAACCAAGAAAAAGCCTAAATTTTAAGAAGGAACCGAGAAGCCAACTCTAAGAGAAACGATAGTATGCAAAACTATTAGCATCTTTAGAGATAAGATTCACAATTTCAGCAGGATGACCTTGGCAACAGACCTTATCATAACAAATCAAACCATATTAGCAAGAGAGTCAGCAACTACATTAGCTTCACTGAAAATGGATAGAGGGATTTTATTTTGGCAGTTATCCCATTGATTAATAAGTGTCCAAGACTAAGAGGGATCAATAGATGAGTTATGATATAAGTAAATCAATAATATAGAAGCACACTCAAGTCAAAAAGAATTCCAACTTTTAGAAAATGCATATTCAAGTACTAAAATGTCCCTCATAATTTCAACATAATAAGTAGTTTGGTGCCTTAAAGCATACTCAAAACTACCAAGATAATCACCATCATGATTTCTAAAAATGCCTCTGCAAGCTGCAAGACCAAGATTACCCTTAGATAGACAATTTGAATTATAGCTTTGATCCAACCAATGGGAGGAGACTACCAATTTAAAATGAAACACTTGGGAGCACAATCAATCGAAGGATTCAAAACCAAAGAGAGCATAATGTCGTGATCACTACCATAACGAACAGACCCAAGAAAAGTAATGCACATGGGCTATAGGTAATCTGACTTGGCCGAGTATATGAAAACCCTTATGCGTTATCAAAACGAAGACAGTTTTGAGCCCAACAAATATTTCAATCTTATTAGTTTAAGTTCTAATTTTAACGGTTTGCATTGTATCGCAAAAGAGAGAAAATCTACGATGCAACAGAGGTAGCACATCATCCATGTAACAAGCCAATCATCTATTGCTACGCGTGCTAAAAAATTAAAAAACAACTAAAAAATAGGTATTAAATTATATATGTTATTTTCATCCATTGCTACGCGTGCTAAAAAATTAAAAAAACAACTACAAAAATATGTATTAAATTATATATGTTATTTTCTAATTTGTTGGTGGTACTACATCACTCATACCTCCGTTGCACCAAAGAATTACTCCACAAAAGGTCGTGACACATTGTGTGATCAATTTATCTTTTATGACTGCACATTTGCCGTCATAAAAGACTGTTGTGATTCTGATCAAGATGTGGTGCCATATATGTGAAACTTCATATCCCACATAAGAATTGTACAAAAATTATAAAGTGTTTTAAAGAGTTTATTGGCCTCATAAATTTAAATTCGCGTTGTCAAAATTATGGGCCAAGTACAAATATTTTATTCCGAATTTAAATTAATTAATTTTTTTAATTTTTTTAATAATAGTTGACACGCTCACAAAAAGTGATTATTTACTCTCAAGTATAAGAGTGTCGAAATAATTAAATAACTCGGTAAGTCCGGAGTTGAACCACATGAAATAGATTTAGTTAAATAAAGTAATAATTCAAAAAATAAAATAAAGTAGTGAATTGATTGAAATGATGATCAAGTTTTAAATTAGAGTACAACAATAAAATAAAATATTGGAATTAGAAGATTCACTCTTGATATAGGGAATAGATTTAGCTAAATAAAATAATAATTCAAAAAATAAAATAAAACAGTGAATTGATTGAAGTGATGATCAATTTTTAAATTGGAATGTAACAAGAAATTAAAATACTAGAATTAGATTATCCACTCTTGATATTTCAAATATAACGAAATCTTACTTTTTATAATATATAAATTATCATTATTATCCAGTTAATTTATTTTATGATTTAATTATGTCAAAATATATAAAATCATCCATAAATATGGTTATATGATTTGTCTATAACTAGTCCAAATAAGTACTCGATTATGTCAAACATATAAAACTATCCATAAATATGGTGATATAGTTTTGTCGATAATTAATCTAGATTTAAATTACTCTTTCATATGAGGGTAAAATATTAATTGTGTCAACAAAGATGAGATTATTTACAGCGAATCAAGACACCCATAAATACAAGAGAATATTACATAATAGTCTTCATATTACAATTTATATATTATAACATAAGTAGATTAATATATATTCTCATATTAAGAGTTTCACCATTTACCCCAACATAATATAATTAGCTACTCATATTATTAATAAAAACAGATAGAATTTTATTAAATAAAAAGAGATAAATTACAACAATGAAAAATAAAGCACACAAGACACTTCTTCCAAATTCTTTCAGAGAGAAGATGAAAGAACCATACCGAAATGAAAGGTGAGCACATTTATTTATAGTAAGAGATGCTCACTTCTTGCTTTGCAAATCGCATTAAATTACAATGAAATTTTCAAAATGGAGAGACCATCCAAACCAACCTTGACCTCATGTTGAGAGCACTCTCACCAAGCAACAACCCATTCACACACTCCTTGAATTCACATTCACACAAGCTGACAAAAGCTTCACACAAGATCAATGTTCACTCTTCGACTTGTTAAAGGTTTGGCTTCATTTTTTGATCATTGGTCACAATTCCATCGAAAATTGATTGTGACAAATTTCATTTTTTTTTAATTTCAGATGGACATTTGTGTTTGCTTTGTTTTTGTGTTGAATATGCTCCAAATGTGATCAGATTTACTTTCTCTTAATTGCATGCAGCTTTTTTCAAAATAAATCAGACCACGATTCATACAATTAATCATCATCAATAAGGCTTTATACAAGTTGTTTCATATTTATTTTCGGGTTGAGCATCCAAAGCAAATTTTTACCTACATAAAAAATGAAAATCAAAACAAAAATATAAAATATAAAATATAAAATATAAAATTAATTATTATTTCACAAACATGTTAATTTAGGAGGATTGATGAAACAATAGGTGTAATGTAAGAATGATTAATAATTTTCATTTTAATAAATGTACAATTTTTAATTCATCAATAGTTATTAAAATAGTAATTTATGTTCAAATTAAAAACTACTTAAGATAAAGATTGTGTCATTTGTCAAAGATTATTTGAGGTATTATAAATACTTATTTCCTCTAAGAAATATAACAACTTCTTCCTCTTTTTTTCTTTCTATTTTCCATAAGAAAAACAACGTTTACTTTAATGTATTCTTAAATGAATTTCTAAATTTTACTGTTTAGAAATTCTGTTGGACTTTGTATAACCTGAAAAAATTTATCATTAGCCGAGTAGCAATATAGTGGGAGCATATATAGATTTTGATGTCTAGAAATCCTGTTTGGTTTTATATATTCTGAAGAAATTTATCATTAACCAGTAGCAATATAGTGGGAGCATAATTTCTTTAAAGACAATGAATCCACGTTCAAAACCTTCTATTGATTATTATCTTTCTAACAATAATCTCATAAGAGTTTTAGAGTGCCAATATTCAATGTTGAGACCATAGATTTTAATCCAAACATATAGGATAACAACATTTTTATTCCTAAAAGTTGTGTTGTTTTTACACTTAAGTCCTAAATTTTTTTTTTTTTTATTCAGTCCTATAAGTGAATATGTTTTTTTTTCCTTTTAAGTCCTGATCTGTTAACTCTAATAGACTTGCTGACATGGCATAATGGAATGACACTTCAGTACAAGTATTAAATCAGTCAGCTGCCATGTTGGATTGAGATAATAATTTTTGAAGTCCTAAAAGTTGTGTTGTTTTTACACTTCAGTCCTAAAAGAAAATTTTATTTATAATTATGTCCTATAAGTGAATGAGTTTTTCTTTTTAAGTCCTAATTCGTTAACTGTAATGGACCTGCTAACGTGGCATAATGAAATGATACTTCAGCACTGTGGATGAAGATTGTGATATCGAGAAAGATAATACAAACAATGTGGTAAACATAGAGGAATTTTTATGGAAAATTTGAACAATGATCTTCCTTCAGTTGATCTAGATGACCTATTTTGTTGGCAAACATACACGTATATTAAAGTATGTGTTGACTAATTTAATATTTGTGCTGAAATATTGTTTCATTGTGTCACGTCAGTAAGTCCGTTACAGTTTACATATTAGAACTTAAAAGAAGAACTTATTCATTTATAGGACTTAATTATTAACAAAAATTTCTTTTAGGACCGAAGTATAAAAACAACAAAACTTTTAGTACTTCAAAAGTTATTATTTCAGTACGACGTGGCTGCTGACTGATTTAATACTTTTGTTGAAGTGTTGTTTCATCATACCACGTCAGCGGGTCGGTTAGAGTTAACGAATTAAGATTTAAAAGATAAAATTTATTCACTTATATGACTTAATAATATATATATATATATATATATTAGGATTTAAGTGTAAAAACAACATAACTTTTAGGAATAAAAATATTATTATCCAAATTAAGAAAAGGGGACCTAGCTGCTCTTAAATGTATATTTAAATCAATTACTAGTCAATCGAACCTGTGAGAATTTGTGAAGAAAATGGGTATTAACATTTACTTGAATTTAGAATTATAATAAGAGGTATTTATATAGGTATTATACATAACTACCATAATAAACACATAACTACTATATTAAACACATCTACCAACTACACTTTACACAACTATTAACAACACAAAACACAACTAACATCCCCCTCAAACTCAAGGTGGTTTAGACGAAATCAAATTGAGTTTGGAAACAAATGTAGTGTAACATCTCGGAAAAAAGTATTTGGTGAAGACATCAGCTAGATGATCAGTGGATTTGAGATACTTCAAGGAAATAGTGCCACAAATAACGGGTGGGCGAATGAAATGAAAATCGATCTCAATGTGTTTGGTGCGCTCATGAAAAATATCATTATATGCTATTTCAATAGCACTTTTGTTGTCGCGGTAAAGAGTGAGAGATGATGATTGAGGAACTCTCATATCTTCTAGGAGCCAACGTAACCATAGAAGTTCAGTTGTAGTAGCAGCAACAACTCTATATTCAGCCTCAACACTCGAGCAGGCAACCAATGTCTGTTTCTTACTGAACCAAGAAATAAGTGAGTCACCAAGAAAAATACAGTATCCCGTAGTTGATCGACGATCAGTAGGGTCTCCTGCCCAGTCAGAATTAGAATAGGCTCGAAGAACCAATGATAAAGTAGCAGGAAATTGGAGACCAGTAAAGAGAGTTCCTTTAACATAATAAAAAATGCGAAGCACTGCAGCATAATGAGTAGAACAGAGAGTGGTCATGAACTGGTTGACAATGTGAACTGCATAAGAAATGTTTAGTCGAGTGAATGTAAGATAAATGAGGCTTTCAACCAATTGTCTATAGAAAGTAGGATCATCAAGAGGAGTGTTATCTTCATCTATAGATGTAAGACGAATATTATACCCAATTGGAGTTGGAATCGTCTTGCTATCTATAAGGCCAGCTCAAGAAATAAGATCAGATGCATACTTGACTTGCGAGAGATGATAACCATCATCAGAACAAATAACCTCAAAGCCTAAAAAATAACTCAAAAGACCAAGATCGTTCATTTCATATTATTGACTAAGATCCTGCTTGAGATCTGCCATGTCTGAAATATCATCTCCAGTAATAATCATATCATCAAGATGAAGAAGTAATATCACAATACCCTTTTCAGATTTTCGAATAAATAGGGCCGAATCATGTGGACTTTAGGTGAACCCAATCTGACTGACAATGGTATTGAATTTGGAAAACCATGCATGGGGAGCTTGCTTCAAACCATATAAGGCACGTCGCAGGTGACACACTGTATTTGGTAGATGATCAAGACCTAGATGAGGCTTCATATAAACTTCGTCAGTGAGATCACCATTGAGAAAAACATTCTTGACATCCATCTGAAATAGACTCCAGTACTGAGCAGCAGCAATAACAAGCAGACCGCGAACTGAGGTAAGGCGAGCAACATGAGCAAAAGTCTCTTCATAATCAATCACATACTCTTTAGCGAATCTTTTAGCAACAAGACATGCTTTATAGCGCTTACTAGATCCATTTGAATGTGTTTTGATTTTGTAAACCCATTTTTATCCCAATTTTTTCCAGGAGAAAGGTCAACCAAGTCCCAAGTACCAGTCTTTATCAATGCATGTAATTCATCTTGCATAGCTTGCTGCCAATGAGGATTAGAATAAGCCTCCCTATAGAACTGAGGTTCATGCAAAGAATCAAGAGCAGAGAAATAATGATAATCTTGAATGTAAGGGGGAGGATTTCTAACTCAGGTAGGATAGGGTTGAGATGAGTCACCAATGGTCTCTGGTGTAGTATCTGCATGAGAGGGGCATCATCAGAAACATGTGGTGATGGACGTTGGACATCTGTATGCTCTCACCATGAATACCTGCATCAAGTGGAAACAACTCGATAGATGGATTAGTGAAAAGTGAAGGAGGATCTGAAGGTGACACTGTGAACTTAGAAAGAGAGGAGAACATAACGTGTTTCCAGAAAATAACATGACGAGAGATGCGAAGTTTCTTTGACATAGGATCCCAACAACGATACCATTTGTGTTGAATACCATATCCTAAGAAACAACAAAGTTTGGCACGAGGTTCTAACTTGTGATGCTCTGTGGGAGGAAGAAGAACAAAACCAACACTCCCAAAAATCTTGAGAAGATCATAAGGAGAGGAAACACCATAAAGACACTCATAAGGAGAAAAATTATTTTTGGTGACTGAAAAAGGAACATGATTAATAACATAAACAGCCGTAGGATGAAATGAGCATAGATCGAGTGGAATCTAAAATATGACGATGTTTTCGTTCGGCTCATCCATTTTTTTAGAGGTATATGGGCATGATCATTGTGAAATGGTTCCTTGGGCTTTTAAAAATTAATGAATCTTCGAGTCAAGATATTCCTTGACATTGTCGGTCCTCATAATTTTGATATTTTTGGAAAATTATGTTTTGATCATGTTTGCAAAGTCAATATAAATTTGAGATAATTCAGAACGTTGTTTCATAAGAAAGATCCATGTAAATTGAGAATAGTCATCAATAAACAAGACAAAATATTTAGATCCTCCACATACATCAGAGTGGACCAAATCAAATGGGGTAACCCAATTATGTTTATTATGTTGAAAGGATAAAGCTGGTTGTTTTTCCAAGTTGCCAAGAGATACAATAGAAAGACTGATCTTTAACAAAACCTAGTGAACCATTAGAAACTAAAGGACATAGTTTATTTATCGAGGCATGACCAAGACGCATATGCCACAAGTGAAGAGAAAATGGAGTAGATACAGCACATAGCTGGGAAAAATGATTTGAAGGAAGATGCATAGAGGTAAGTTCAAACAGACTTCCAATTCTACGACTTTTCCCAAGAATCTGTCCCGTCTGCGGATCCTACACACGACAACTATTAGTGGAGAAAATCAATTCTAATCCAAGTTCACATAGTTGACCAACAGAAATAAGGTTGTTTGGGAATAAGAAATGTATTTGGTAATGTGAGTGTAGATGTTGATATGTGGCCAGACTGGCTCACAAGTATTTATGAGCCATATGTAGTGAAAATTAGAGAAATATTTATGGTGGGAGAGGTGGAAGAAAATAACGGGGATTAACAAGTCATATGATTGCAACAACGAGAGTCGAAATACCAAAGAGAATGGCCTGAATTGACAGATAAGGCGGTATAAGTATTTGGATGGGTGGAGAGTATTTGTCTAAGAAGTGTTTCTAAGTTACTAGTGGATGTAGGAGAGACATTGACCTGAAAGGTAGCAGTAGCAATTGGAATTGCTATCTTGGAGGGCTGACCAGGTTTTGGGGGGCGAATGGGGCACTGCTCAATGGAATGGTTAGATAGCTTACAGTAGCGACAATCCACCATAGTGGGACAGTGAGAGACAATATGGCCTTTTTTCTTACATTTGTGTCATTCAGTAAGACTGTATTCAATCAGAGTATGACCAGATTTGTTGTAGGTACGAAAATAATAACCAAGAGACAGCAGCTTATAATGTATGCAGGGGAGGTTGATGTAACAATGAAGCTCGACAAGATTCAAAGTCATCAATAAGGGCCATAAGGAATTGAATTAGTCGCATACGGTCACAGTGTGTCGTATAATTATTTGCATCAACGGTGCAACTCATTGATGGTTCTGACAGAGCAAGATTGTCCCAAATATTCTCCATCTGTGCAAGAAAATCAATAGTAGACTAACATTTCTCTTGTTTCAAATTATGAAACTTTTCCCACAATTGATACTGACTGGAGAGATCAGAAGAGGTGTACTTTAATGCAAGTAAATCCCAAATTTATTTGGCAGTTTCATAGCGGCCAAATTGATGATGAATGGCTGGAACCAAAGTATTCTGGAACCATGTCAGAATTTGGTGATTCTTACTGTCCCAATCCTCGAGATGATCAGTGAGTTATCCTTCAGTTTCGTTAGTGAGCCGAGTGGGGGACTTGACATCTTCAGTAACATAGCACCATAGTTTCCAACCCTTGAGAAAACTACGCATTCCCTGAACCCAGAGACAGTAGTTTGAACCTGTGAGGACGATAAGAATGGGTGCATAGCATCTGCCTTTTTCCATTTTTCAAATAGTATAAGATTGGGATTGATTTTGAAGATTATGATGTTACCATTGCATCTGAAATGGTCGAAAATGGTGGAAATGATACTTTGTTGGTCAAAATCCGATACAGGGATCAAAATATAGAGTTTCAGAAATTACAGGGGTAAAGAGTAATTTATAAAATATTTAGGACCATAATGTAATTTCTAAGAAGTATAAGGGTCAAATTGTAATTTATGAAAGGTTGAGGGACCAAAATATAAATTCCATAAAGTATAAGAGTCTTTCTGCAATTTACTAGTTTTTGCTGACGTGGCTGACACGTGTTGATGACGTGGTGCTGACTTAGCGCTGACTGTATATTTACTGTGCGATGACGTGTTAATGACTGTGTGCTGACTTGTCGCTGACGTAGCCGTCTTCAATCTCCAGTAGGAGCGTGAGGCGCGTGGGCGCGTGAGCAGATACTTCACCAGCTCGTGCCTCCCTGGACCTCTGTTCAATCATCGGAAAATACGATTGTGCTCGTCTCGACGTGAACAAGCTGATGGTATGCTCAAAATTGATTTTTGATAGCTTTCCCGAAACTAAAATTTTCGGAACCAAGTTCCGTTTGATGTGTTCTTCACCTTTGGAAAGAACCTAAGCTTCTGATACCATGTGAGAATTTGTGGAGAAAATGTGTATTAATATTTACTTGAATTTAGAATTACAATGAGAGGCTTTTATATAGGCATTATACACAACTAAGGGTGGCAATGGGCTAGGTCGGGGTCCGGGCTGCCCGAGCCCGGCAAGAATTTTTTTGGCCCGACCCGACTTGGGCCCAGGGTTTATCCTGCCCGAATTTTATTAATAAAAAATTAATTTTTTAATTTATTGTATACATATATATATAATTTATTATATAAATGTAAATAAAAAATATAAAAAATATTTTTTTAAGCCTGTGCAGGACCGGGCCCAGGCTTTATATGCTAGAGCCGGCTCGGGCCCGAGCCCAAGCCGGGCCTTTACTCTGCGGGTCCGACCCAAGATTTTCTACTCTCGGGCCAGGCTAAAGCCAGAGCGGGCCAGACTGGGCCAGAGCTTTTTTACCATTCTTATACACAACTACCATAATAAATACACAACTACTATATTAAACACATCTACCAATTACACTCTACACAACTATCAACTACACAATTACTAACAACACAACACACAACTAACAGATGATATCTTCAATTATTGGGATGTTCGCATCAGTAATTCATCACAATCGGTTAAAAATTTTTAGGGTCGATATTTGTATCATCATCCATCCATCAATACGGATATCGATATTTCTTCAAAATATCTATAAAATTAGAAAATTAGAAATCTACTAAATGATATATGATATTCGATATAACTAGTTCATTTAATACACCCAGTATAATTTAATACAAATTTATTCAACATTGTTTTGAATTTCAATATAATTATCATATATATGGCTACAATGTATATAAATTAACCAGCAATTTAATACAATTTTGAAAATAAACTTCAGTATAAGTAAATTATACAATCTCATATTTAATTATTGTACGGATAACGAATATTCAATATTGATATCTACATTAGTTAATGTCTATTATAAATGGCCGGTGTCCATTAAACTTTGGCTATAAAATATTTATATAACCACCAAAAAAATGCCATCTATATTCATATATGATAATCTATTCTATAGGAATATAGGGAGGAAAATTGCTCGGCACAACAAAATAAGGGATTTGCAATTAGTGAGACTGCTTTCACGGTATTCTTACTCATGAATAATTGTATTATGCAACGATAGTATGACGTCATCAATCTAACAATTCGATAATATATTCACACACGTGCTAAATAGTAAACAGTTAAATAAATGATAATTTTATTTAATATAATTCATATATTTTATAGAATTATTGATTGATGGTATTATGCCACTCATATAATAATAGTGTCAAAGAATTTCTCCCTGCTCATTTATGTTATATTTGTGTAAGATTTTGTATCAGAATGAGGAGACCTGAATCTAACGGCCTATCTTAATTTCGGAAAAATTTGAATCCAGTGACTAGCTTTTTTGCTTTATAATTTTCTTTTCACTCATGCATCTATAAAAACTTACCGTTAAAATTCAATTACTCGAAAATTTTAACTTAATAACTATAAATTATAATTTATAAAAATCAGAACATAAAATTTAAGTCAATAAAGAATCGAAGTCAATTTCTAAAACCAATTACAATCCACAGGTCAATCATCATATTTATAATATATGACGTGCTAATTTTAGAAACTTAACCTGAAACGTGTTTGGACTTGATACTGAATTTAAAATAAATATCAAGTCGTTCAAAAAAACTGATTTCCGATTTGAAAAATATTTTCCATCTCAGTCATGTATACGTGTCAAATAAGAAAACTGTCTTGCTTCTTTGTAAGCAGTTTCCTATATGTTGGATTTTTATCACATACTAGCTTGAAGGCCGACGCAATACATGGATTATTTTGAATAAATTATACTTTCAGTGAATTTTAATTTTATTAATAAATAATTTATTTTTCTTATTTAAATTATTACTTCTTTCGAGTATGAAAACTTAAAATCACTGTTGAAACTTAATAATAAAAATGAATATGAAGACTAATGAAAGATAAAAATGATATTAATAATATTATTAAATAAAATTAAGATAAAATTCATACTTTCGATTACATTAATAATATACATACTAACTATACAGATTCTACTATACAAACTGACGTTCCCATAATACCGTATC
The DNA here is from genome assembly GCA_019454045.1 of Zanthoxylum bungeanum. NCBI lineage: Eukaryota > Viridiplantae > Streptophyta > Magnoliopsida > Sapindales > Rutaceae > Zanthoxylum > Zanthoxylum bungeanum. The sequence goes on from SKCR01015707.1 coordinate 13,908, forward strand.
GATGGATGATAAATACTCTTCATCAAAAAATCTTCTAACAAATCCAAAAAAAAATATGAAATAATATGGAATAAGCATCAAACACTATAACAATTGTGTCATCGGTGACAACAATTTATTTTTGGCACAAAAAATACTTTACAAGTAAATAATCTAGAAAAGAACTAAAGATTATTTGAGGGATGAATTGGAATTCACAAGAATATAAGTATGGAGTTACTATTCAAAAGCACTACGAATAAGCAAACACTCATAACGTAGAAAATTCAGGTGGCTCTACAACCTCTTGATCATGCAAAAATGCATAAACGGATGCAAGTATCATAAGTTACAATAGTTTGCCGAGTAAATTGGTATTATATGTAAAATTTTGCAAGAAGAATAAAATATTTGAGCATTTTAGATATAAAAAAAATCTTGAAAAAAGAAAATATATTGCCAATTATGTGCAAATAAAAATGTGAACTCTCCTTTTATAGTCAAATAAATACAAAAGTAAATTAAATAGATAAATAATGGATCATAAAGCTCTTCTTGAACCAGGCTTGTGCAAGATTTATATGGATAAATCGTAAAGGACTTAAAAAGTTAATGGAAAATGGTTAATGTTAATTAAAGCATACATTTCTTAGGAGGTAGTGGGAGTTATATGAAAGTCTTATATATGCATTAAACCAACTTTCATAAAACACACCTTCCATCTTCTATATTTAATTTTAGCTCAACTAAACCTTATCCATTCAATACATTTTCCCCAAATAAGGAGAGCACATGAAGCCATTAAAGAATAAAGATGAATGATAAGCTTAAAACTCCTTGAATTAAGGAGAGCTCTCCTTTTGCTAGAATATTACTATAGTAATATTGGTAGACATAAATTATCATTAATGAATTCCCATCAAATAAAGAAATATCACTATTTTTATTGGAATTAAGGAGATTAATCTTTTTTCAGCTTTTTATAGATAACTAGTATATGACTCGCACTTTGTTCGGGTTGAACACATTTTTAATTATAATTTCATATTATAACAAAAATCTTAATAAGATTTTAGGTATTGATTTTGTAAATGATCCGGATCTAGTTGATTTTATAGTTTAAATGAGATAATTGATTTACTTATACTTAATATTTATATCTCATTTGTTTATCGATCAATTCTCAAACGGTATTTCTAATTCACATTATAGTTTCTCTTTCATCTTACTCTATCATTTGAAAACATATTTCTAATTATAAATAATTTTAAAATTATTTAATTTTCTTTCGGATAAATTCCAATAAAATTCAATAAAATTTATTCAATTTAAGTTTAAAATTTATTATCGAACTTGAAACCTTGACCGTCATTATGTAAGAGCTAATAATCAGAGTTTGCATCATCAAGCACAATAACTAATAAAAAAATTCATGAAAATTTTTTATAGAAATAATTCAAAGTAAAATAACAAATAACAATAGACCCAAAAACTAAAAAAATGGCTAGTTTTTGTAGACAACTGCTATTTATGTCTCTTATTTTAGTAGGAGATTATTTTTTAATCTTGTAATAGGTTTTTAATTTTAATTTTATAAGTTACAAATAAAAAATTAATTATAGAGATTAGGTACTGCATGTGTTTTTTTTATTTTAATAGGAATTATTTTTATAATTCAATATAAAAAATTACATTATTAATTAATTAAATTAATATGTTTCTTATTTTACTAGAAGATTATGTCTTTATATTGTAATAGATTTCTTATTTTATTTTTACAAATTAATATAAAAATATTTTAGAGATATTTTAATTTTATAATATAATAATAAATAAGAGATTTTATTTTTATATTATAATAGGTTTCTTATTTTAATTATTATTATTTTAATGAACGAACTCAACAACTATGTTCTCCGTTTGAGATTGGTGATTGGGAATCATGTAAATTAAGGCTATTTTTGGATTGATAGAAGAGGATGAAATAAAGTGGAATGTAACTTAAAATATTTAAAATTCATTATTTAGACTGATGGAATGGAATGAAAGGGGGTGGAATGGGAGGGAAGAGAGTGTAAAAAAAGGGGGGCATTGAGCCATTAAAAATGAACTATCAAAATCGGGGGTTGGGGATGGAACGTAACTTTAAAACATTACATGTGAATACAAATTTACCCCTTGAAAAAATAACATTAAAATATTTATCTTTTTTATTTTTATAATGTAAAATGGCATAATTGTCTTTAAAACATACATGTTTATATTTCATTTCATTACTATTTATTTATCAAATAATATTTTAGAACACTACATTATAAACCTCTTTTTTTTTTTCCAAACAATATTATGGTATATTACTTTCTCATTCTGTTGTTAGTTATATGCCCTAGATCCAATAGGGACAAATATATAATTTTACATTCTTGCATTGATTAATAAAATTGGCAGTTTATTTATAAGTATTGTCTATAAATAATTTTGACTACTTGTAAAATAAAGTCCTTAGAATTAAATTAAGTTTAATTTATGAGATCTCGTCATTCTTAAATGTTCTCGATCGTAGGATTATCAACACTACGATATTGATAAATCCAGTTTAGATTGGCATATGTTATGTTTGCTTCCTTGGTGAAGGAAGGTAGTTGATCTCATAAACTACTAGTGAAGATGTTCACTTAGTCTAATATATGGATGTTTGTTGCAAAATAAATACATCGAACTGATCCGCTTGAGAACCCATATAGAGTATTATCCACATGTCTATGGGATTTCTCTTTGTTACAATAGTATGAATGATCTTTAAACTTGAGGTCTCCATAGTATCTTGTATGTGAATCATATATGCTTTGACATTACATCTTCATAGTCAATAGCGAGATTGTGCATAAGGTCATGATTAGGCAATATGAAAAGCATACGAAGGTAGTGACAGATCAATAAAGAATTCGTCGTTCTGGATAACATAGAGTCGATATCCCAAAAGGCGTATTATGAGTGACATAAGTGATAATATAAGTTTATGGTCATGGCTAGTTCTGAAACGAGTTTCAGAAACTATATATACACACATATTTTCCATGCTCTATAATCATTGGCGAGATATGTATGAAACGAAATGATTGAATCATACGGTAATAGTATATGGAATATGTTTTACTAAAGTTAGTATTTTTTCTTAATTGGGGGTCATGATGCATTGCTAAATGTCGCTTTTGATCTATGGAAAATAGTTTCTTAATTAAGGAGTTAATTGATGATAAATTTAATTAGATCAATTTATCTAGACTTATAAAGTCTATAACTATCTCCTTTGCCAATATAAGGAAGAACCTAATGGGTCACATACTTTAAAGTATTGAGGAGTTAATGATAAATTATGTAAAATTAAGTTTTAAGACTTAAATGTTAAGTTCTTACAAATTCATAATTTCAGAAATTATGAATAAAAATAGAATTCTAGAAATTTATGGGCGAAAGTGAAAATTTGAAAATTATGGATTGTTTCATAATTTTCAAAAGTGCATGGGTCGTTTTGTAATTTCTAAAAGTATAAGGACTGAAATATAATTAAGTAAAGTGTTTGTATTAAATTATAATTTCATATTAATAGTATATTAATTTGATTGGGATTGATAAATTTTATTTTAATTTATTTATTTAAATAAAAAGAGATAATAGTTAGGGGTATTTATAGGGTTGGGTCAATCCCCGACTCGACCTGGTCGGGTTTGCAAAATAAAAAAAAAATTATTTCAGGTCAGGACCGACCCGACCCGTAAAATCGGATCGGGTCGCGAGTTCAATTCAAATAATCAAGTTTGACCCGACCTGACCCGCAATTAATGATTTTCCCATTGTTCTCTCTAGTTAATTTATCATAATTTGGTTTAATTATAAATTTTATCAAAATTGTATCATAAAAATTATTTATTATGCATTTTTCCGACCCGACCCGTGTGGGTTACACTTTCAAATTTTGGGTTTCGGGTCCTTCGACCCGCATGACCCGACCAAACGGATTTAAGAAAATTAAAAAAATCCGACCCGACCCGACTCGTGAACACCCCTAATAATAGTTGTTTATTTATGATGGATTAGGTTTCCTATAGGATTAAACTCTATCCCTATCGTAACACTTCTAATTTAATTGGGATCAAAACAACTAATATTGAAATCTATAAATAGCCCTCCTAGCTTTCACGGGTATAACAATTGGTAAGAAACTTAGGCATCAACGTGAAACAGTAAAAAGAGTTGGGGGAGAAAATTTCGAATTTTCTTTAAGAATTTGTTTTTAATAAAAGTAAAAAAAAAAAATTTACTCCAAAAATTCCATAAACCATAAAATAAGTCTATTTTCTTAAGTTAATACTAAAGAAAAGACACCTACATAATCTTGGATTTGAGAAATCCAAAATCCTTAACTCTCTACTTTGTGTGGGTACCATTGGAGGTCAAACGTTTGGGTGGCTTTGAAAATTATACAAGGAGCGAGTCGAGGATTGTTTCAAACTCCATTGGCAGTAAAGGCTTAAGGTAAGTTATTTATTTATGGCTTCAAATATAAATTTAATCATGAAGCATGTCAATTATGAAAGATCTTGGATTGAAAATTTAAGTTTAAAATTGAAGAATTTTAATTTTTCGCCGCATTTTGTATGTTCAATTTCCAACATCTGTTCCATTTCAAAAAAGGGCATTGAACCATTGAAAATGAACCGCCCAAGTTGGAGATTGAGGTTGAGGATGGAACGTAACTTTAAAACATTACCTGTGAATACAATTTACCCCTTGAAAAAAATAACATTAAAATATTTATCTTTATTATTTTTAGAATGTAAAATGACATAATTATTTTTAAAATTTATATGTTTATGTTTAATTTCATTACTAATTATTTACCAAATAATGTTTTAAAATACTACATTATAAACCTCTCTTTTTTTCTCAAATAATATTATGGTACATGATATATAGTCATTGGAAGATCTCATATGACATGTCCTAGGTAAGTTTTTTTCCCACATCAACACTACATTTTTGTTTGTGAATAATTTATGTTAAAATTGTTGGGGTTTTTGGGCGAAGGGCGCAACAGAAGCGCGGCTCAGGCGAAATCGTAATTTTAAGACTTTATAAATTACCAAATGAATTATTCAATATTCAATATGAATAATTCATTCATATTTTACCTAAACACATTTATTCGATATCAAATAACGACATAAATAATGTAGAAACTTCGGGAAACTTTTACGAAAAATGTTTTTCCGTAAAATGACGCAAAACACGTTTTTGACCGAACTGACCACCCAACACTTATGGGGACTTCCCAGGTCAGCCTCAATAGTGTTAGGGCAGTTCATGAACTGCCCGAACAGTGACAAATTCACTGTTTGGACAGCCGTCACCTGGTTGGCTCAAAAGTCACTCGGTAACGTCGTTTTTCGCCGTTTTCACTTATTTCAACTCCGAAACAATTTCCAGCAATTGTTTCAGCACCCAAAACACATCCAATACATTCAAAATATATTATTTTCATCACCAAAACAGAATCAATTCCAGATCTGATCCAGAACAGAAAAATGTGAATTTTCATGCTTTAAATCCAATTTTTAAGATTAATCCAATTAATCAAAACACCAATCAAAGTCACCACACATGAACCACCCAAGAATAATTATAGGCATTACAATAGTGGTCATAATACTCTAGAATGGCAAAATATCATCAAATGAATAATTTGGACAATAATTACACTAATTTCATCCAAATCACTTCACACAAGCATCATCACTTCCAAATCCATCATCCATGACCAAAAGCCCCAAATTCTTAAGGAAAATGAAACCCTAGAATATTACTAGATCATCCAGAAAACAAGAAACATGCTTTCAAGCTTAGAGATACATATGATTACCTTTAATTCCTTAATTCCCAAAGCCTTTTTCCTTGATTTTCTTCATTTTCCTTCTGGTTTCATCAAACCAAACTTGGGAGCTTTTTCTTTTTAAGTTTCGGCCATGGTAGATGGGTTACAAGGAAATGAAAATGTTTTACCTTTAAAAAATCCAAGTTTGCCGACCTTAGGAGGGTAGTTTTGTCATTTTCAAAAAATTAATCCAATTAAAACATTAAGCTTTTTGGTAGCAAATCAAATTTGCACACATTTAGCTTAATTAAATTATGCCATGTGTGCCAATAAAATTTAAATATTTTTCATAACAATTATGAAAAAGTTTATCAATTAATTATTCAAATATTTAACAATTAAATATCTAAATAATTAATTAATATAATTATTATTATATATGTATTTTTATTTACATTAAATAACAAATACATATATATATATATGGCATGTGTCAAAGTCTCATTTGATAATTAATTAATATGTATCAAATCGAATTTTGTATCAAATACAAATACATATTAATTATTAAATGACCAAAATCCCTTAATACATGTGTTATCGTTTAACCGATTAAACGAATCGAATTAACTCATTTAATCCGATGAAGTATTATGAATAATCTGTATTATTCATAACGTGTTGCACAAGTGCTCAACGAGTACACTTCATATTGTGGGACTCTCTAAGTTTAGGTTTATCCGTCATGAAATCTAATTTCGTGTCCATAATTCACCCACTCATGAATTATGACGACCACGGATAATCTCGCTAAACTATGAAAGTCGAGGTCATTGCATACGTATAATCCATCTGTCACAGACTATCCATATTATACCTGGGATATAGATAAGAACGTCAAATTCGTTCGGTATAATATAGTCGACTTTCAATTTACGATCTCTAAATAACACTCGGAACTGATTTCCGAAGTTATACCACGACCATGGATTTACTAGATCGTAAACACGTGTAGGATGCATATGCCCTGTACACAGGACTGACGGATTCTATCTTGATACGCACTGGATATCATGAGCATCAATCCACACCCAACGAACAGGCGGAGGTCTGATCTAAATAGATCGGTGACGTGACCGCCATCAAAGTGTGGAGGATAACTCATATATCCCACTGTGGTATCTCAAGTCGAAGGACCACTATGCTCGCTCAACTCGAGAAGATTTCTATTGACGTTGGTGTACCATCTATTAGGAAATCTTCAGTGAGTCGTTCAGTGTTTATCAAATAAACATCTACATGTCTATACGAGTCTCCCGAGACTCATGGTTCATTGGTATAAACCATCGGACCAAGTCACGATATACGACATGTACTGGTCTTAGCAGATTTTACTAACCGACCCGTGTTAGTAAATCTTGACCATGAACTTTATTTAAGGACATACAACTTATAGTGACACTTCCCAATGTCAATTGTAAATTACGTTGTAACTGTGCATTACATTGTAAATCATAGGGTCTTTGTCTAATATACATGTATCACTAAATCATATTTAATTTCAATCTAATCATAATTAAATATCTAATCGCAATTAGATCGAATATGTATATAAAAGACAAGAGGTGCTACCATTAAATAAGTAATATTATGAAAAAATGAATTGTTCGTATTCATGAATCGGACATAAAATACGATCTAGATTGGCACTCCGAGCACCAACCCTAACAAAAATAGTATTGAATCTAACAGTAAAACTTTTAGGGGCGGCTTAAGTTTTTTTGGGATCTTAGGCGAAAAATTTAGCGAGACCATATTAAATTAGAGATATTAAATATGAAAGATCAAGGTAAATGTTTACTAAAATGTAATAATTTAATTATTTTAATAATTCTATACGGAAAATGAGCATAACCCCGTAATGTTTGACAAAACTAATCAAAACTCTATGATATTTAAAAACTAAACAAAACCTCATTCCTTCTAAAAATATTATCTCTCATTAAAACTATCAGATAGAGTTGTCAGAAAATCCCGAATCCCAATCAGCATCCCGTCCCATTCGATTTCATGATTCATGATGATTTTTCGTACCAAATAAAAATTTTGATCAGGATTCGGGACGATATGTTGTCTCGAATAAAAACTCGAACCAGAATTTGTGACTTTTTTTTGTCTAAAGTTCAGAATTTTAGCTTTAAAAATCTGAAATTTTAGTCATTTTATGACACATAATTGTAATAAATTATGATATATTTTGACACACTTTTTCTATCATAAAACTGCGTAATTCTAATAGTGAAGAAAGAAAATAATATTTTCCCAAAATCGATTTCTTCCAGAATGAACAGTTTTTTTTTTAAAAACAAAAACAAAAACAAAGACAAATCAAATGACAACGACGAAGGATAAAAATTATTAACAAAAAGAAGAAGGAAGAAGTTTGGTTATGAGAAAAAAACATTGTTGGACGTAAAGAGAAAATAAAATATTTAAAATAAATTTAATTAAAAGGTTATTTTAGTATTTAAAAGAGTGTTCGAAGTAAAATCTGAATTTTAAAATTTTTAAAATTAGTGTAAATAGTAGGAAAGTGTTTAAGTGAAATTTAGAGTGCAAATAACTTAACCCTATATATTATTATTCTTTGATTTTCTTATTGATGATGGTAAATATTGCGAACTAGAAAGTATTTCCTCCCACCATTTATTCAATTTAATAAATTACTACAGAAGATAAATCTTCTACGTTAGCAAATTGAATTCCGTAACCATTTAGCCATTAGATTTTTTATTTTAATGATAGAATTAACTAAAACTACAAAAAAAAATTTAATAATAAAAATAAAAAATAGCAACTAGCAATTAATTTAAGTTAGAATATACTTTTATATTCAAGTCACATATGCACCGACATCATTATCATATAAAATCATGTGACAAGTTGTTCTTCATTTATCATAAAATAACGTGACAAGTTGTTCTTCATTTATCATATTATTAACATGGGGTGAAAATACACCCATATTATGAAATAGACATTTGGATTATTTTAGCGACGATCTAGATGGATTTGTAATAAAAGAAACCAAAAAAATAAATGAAACTAGAAGAAAGAAAATAAATAAATTAAATAAAATAAAGGATAGAGTTTTTCAGAGTCAAAATTATTTAAAAATTGAAAATAAAAGAAAAGGAAGAAAGAAAATTTAGAGATAATCTATATTAAAAAAAAAAAGGATAAAATTGGGTCTGGTTATTCAGATTTAAATTTTTGACATAAATTTTGAGTTTTTAATCTCATAAATAATTGTTATTGAAAATTAAAATAACATTTAATAATATCAATTCATAGCGAGTGTTAATCATATAAAAAGGTTTTCAAAAATCAAATCAAATTCCAAACAAAATTAAAAGATTGATATGTTAATAATTAAACCAGATACAAATCATACAATCATATATGATTCTTCTACTGGTTAAAAGTATTTTTTTTAATTCTAAAGATTTTTTTTTTCAAATTTTTGTATGTTGTTTGATTGCATTTTGAATATAACTTTTGAGATTAAAATTTTTTTTTGCCTCCACTGATAAAAATTAAAAATTTGGACTTTTGAAAATAGAGTTTGTAAAGTTTTTTAAAAAAATTAAATTTTCAATTATACTCTTATTTTATTTGATAAACTATTTTATTCATTTCATCATATCACTTGGAAAAAAAAATTGAGTACCCAATTTTTATATAATAAAAAAATATTTTACATTGTCCAAAAATAATAATTTCCCCAAAGAATATTAATTGATCTATGTGAGTTTGTGTTTGATTAATTCAGTACAAAACTCAGCTTAATTAACAATAAATCCGAATTCTTACAGATATATTTGAAAAAAATTATATTTATCTATGTGAATATTTATATGTGAATCCTATCTTCTAGATCCTAAAATACTATGGGATAGGGACAAAGTTTTCCTTCCCTTGTACCTACTACCATAATTTTAATTAATAACTAAATTAAATATAGCAGCCTGTGACTTGTTATATATAATAAATAATTTTAAAAAAAAAAACAATAATTACTAATTCCATTATCTTAACCAAGTTGAAAATGGAATAAAATCACGTTGGCTAAAGATACAAAATCACCACATTTTTTTTTTCAAATTGAATGTTACTAAACACGTGGTCTGCGATTCGCTTCAAAATTTATTTATTTTTATTTTTTTCGTTTTTTTACTGTTCTGTTTTAGAACGGCCCACTTTTGGTCAAAATAAGATTATAAAAATATTGCAATAATAATAATAATTAATAATAATTTACAAAAGTAATGTTTCCGATGTCTTTTTGGATAAATGATTTAACTTTGTAGTTATTAAATCACACCTAATCCAAATCTGGACCGAAAATATTGAAAGATGTGTAAGCATGGACCGCTATAGTTATCCTAAAAAGCATAAATTTTAGCATATTATGTGAGTTTTTAATATATAATTATGTTAAAAATTATAGTAAATATTTATAAATAAAGATTTTAAATCTTAATTTTCTGTTTAATTTTTGAACCCCAATCAATTGTTTATATTCACCATCCCGTGGCCACCTACCTCGGCTGTAAAGCCGTAACTATTAACCATTTGATTCTTTAATGACTGAATTATATATGCATTATAGCTTAATGGGGGTAAATGTTGCTTTAATCTCTACTGTATTCTATGTGTTCTTAACAAATATCGAAAGTATCTTTTTTTTTAAAAAATTTAATTTGTTGGGGGAAAATTATTAATTAACACATATTTTACATTCATGTCGGATTTATATAAAATTTAATTTATATCATATAGAAATATTATTTTACTTTTGAAAAATAAATGCAATAGCTATGGAAATAACCACATGGTGTATATTTTGAGTAATTTTTTAAGCGACTAATTAGGTTAATACATTAATTTTCCCTAACTAAAAATGCCAACTAGTAATTAATTAAGATTAATTAAGTGTATAAATTCAAAGTGGATTTGGATTGATGCCATAGCTCTCTGACCGCACAATATTATAAATTTAGATAAGATATTTAAAAGAAATTTATTTAATTTCAACATTAGAATATAAATTGTTATCTAATTTTGTGGTGACATAAGAGGTGACACTATCATAATTAGTAATTACTTGTCAAGTTGTTTCTAAACATATAATTTTACGTAAATGTGGTGATTTAAAATATTAATTAAATAAAAAGAGTGTATTTTTTTGTAAGAATCTGTGACAGTCGGAGATTTTACCTGCACTGTTTAAATTAGAAAAGAGTGATTTCACGGTGAAATTTCTATTATTTAATGGTTTCTGTTCTGTTGTGGTTGCTGTGGTTTTACTATCTTTTTGGGAAGTGTTTTTTTAAAAAACTTATGTTAGGTTATGTCAGACTTTGCAAAATTTTCGTCAATATAATATTCTTGGTTTTAATATAAATTCAAGTTTCCCTAGGTTTGTCTTAATATATCATAATAACAACAAAGAAAGCAAAAATAAATCAATTCTTACGTTTGAGTTTTCCAAAATCAAAGTTGGCTGGCTGCCAGGGTTCCATGTGTATTTCAACTCCCCATTAATATTACTTAATAATTTATTTATTTTTAAAAAAATATATTAAATTGAAATATCTTCCCACTTGCTCCTTCCTTTCATTCATTATAGTTTCTATATAAGCAAATGAAATGCCAATTAATTAGAAGAGTATCTAATTATAACCCAAAAAAAAAAAAATGGAAATTCTAAAGACTCTCTTTACAGCACCTCTGAATCATTTCATCCACAAAGACTTCCATGAAGCTGTCTCCAGGATGACACTCATCGACAGATTTATCTTCCTCGTAAACTCAAATCCCTTTTCATGCCGATTTTAATCGACAAAAATGATATTTATACAACACTTTATATAATCACGTATTATTTTTTTTAAAAATACTTATAATTATGCGATAAGCGGTAAAATGATGTACAATTATCATTATTGTCTAACAAATTAAGTTTTTGTTAAGGCTAATTATATTATATATGTTTATGTTGATGATTTATTTTTATTTTTTTTTTATGCATGCATGCAGATCGTGCACTCAATTGATAAGCTGGGGTTATGGCACCGGCTACCGGTGTTCTTAGGTTTAATTTATCTGGGACTCCGGCGACACCTTCACCAGGAATACAACTTGTTCAACGTCGGTAAAACTCCGGTGGACGTTCGCTTTAATCCGGAGGATTATCCCTACCGGACTGCTGACGGAAAATTTAACGATCCCTTCAATCAAGGTGCTGGCAGCGAAGGAACTTTTTTTGGCAGGAATATACTCCCTGTTGATCAAAAACGCAAGGTATACAATAATAATATTCTAATAATAATAAGAGGACTGATATGAAAACAAAACGAAAACAAACAAATGATAAAACGATATCGTTTTTTATTGTTTCAAAATAATAACAAAATTTCAAGATGACGTTTTTTTTAATTATGTTTCTGTCCTCATTTTATCTCATATTTTTCTTTCTACTATTTTTCTAATAAACGCCCCATCTTGAATATGAGTCCTACTCGGCCATGAATTTAGGAACGCATTACACGAATTTTTAAAATATATGACTCTTATAGATAATATATATATATATATATAAAAGATATTTATACTTTTTTAATTTTTCTATTTCAATAGTTGGAAACCTTGCCTTCAAACCACATTTTCCAGGCTTAAACGGATTTTTACAAGAAACACACTCATTGAATTCGAACTCAAGATCTCAAAGTCAGATCCTGAGCTTTACACCACCAAATCATGCCCATTTGGGACGTCGTTCCCGAGATGTCCCAACATTCTAATCCTATATTATCCAATTTAAATTCAAGATCTGACATTTATTTGGTTCTGAAACCATGATATTTGGTTTGTGGTTGAACTTAATTAAATAGTATATATTATATTTTTGAAGTAAGAATTAAGACATTGTTCATCCTTTTTCTTTTCTTTTTTTTAAAAAAAAGACCATACACCCTATGCATAAGCACAAATTAAATAACGTCCTCTTCCATGATTGGTGTGAAGAAGAAATCAATCCTTCGCCTATGACCTTCTGGACAGATTACAAGTCTATTTGTTTTCAAATAAAAATATATAAGACCAACTTTTTAGCATATTAATCTCATATTTTATGTACAATAAAAATGATAAATTAAATATTCTTGAGAAAAGTTCGAATTAAAAAACCTCTTGTATCAAATATATTAAATATATTATTATCATATTCTATAATTTAAGTTGAGTCTAATGATGACTTTTGATGCAGTTACTGAAACCAGATCCAATGGTAGTTGCCACAAAACTTCTAGCACGAACAAATTTCGTAGACACAGGAAAGCAATTCAACATGATAGCAGCTGCTTGGATTCAGTTTATGATACATGATTGGATTGATCATTTGGAGGATACCAATCAGGTTTCTAAATTATAATATATATATATATATATATATATATATTTTTTAAATAATTAATCATTAATTAATTAATCTTTGGTACATACAGGAGGTTGAGCTGGTTGCCCCAAGAGAAGTGGCAAGCAAATGCCCTCTTCGTTCTTTTAAGTTCTTCAAGACAAAGGAGGTTCCAACGGGCTTTTATGACATCAAAAGCGGTCATTTGAACGTTCGTACACCTTGGTGGTATGAATTAATTAATCATCTTTCAATTCTAAGTGTGTGTAGCTTAGGGTTAGGGCAGCGCCGGCTACGAACTCCTCAAAATAAATCCAAAATTAGGTTAAAGTTATTAGTTAATAATAATATTTCAAAGGGTTTGAGGGCGTAAGCCACATCTATATTATCTATCCCTCGAAGTTGGCTCTAAATTAGGGTTAGGGTTTATGGAATGGAAGCATTTCTATAATATAATAAATTAAAAAAAAAAAAAATTGAGTTAATGGATCTTTTGTTAATGTTACTTACACATGAAGGGATGGAAGTGCTATATATGGAAGCAACGCAGAGAGATTGCAGAAACTGAGAACTTTTAAAGACGGGAAGCTTAAAATAGCAAAAGATGGGCTTCTTCTCCATGACCAAAACGGAGTTGCTGTAACAGGAGATGTTCGTAATACTTGGGCAGGTCTTTCAACTTTACAGGCTCTTTTCGCTAAAGAACACAACGCAGTTTGTGACGCCATCAAGGTTTGTATCTTTGCCAATTTACGTCAAAATTTAAGAAAAATTAATACACATTACGATACAGGAAAAATATTTTAGTTCGAGATACAAATTATGTATGTGTATGATATTATATCTTGGTCTAATTTGCCAATTTAATTTTTCAGAAGGAAGATCCACTCTTGGGAGATGAAGAACTTTACCGCCATGCAAGGCTGGTGACTTCAGCTGTGATTGCTAAAGTTCATACTATTGATTGGACTATCGAGCTCCTCAAAACTGATACCCTTCTTGCTGGGATGCGTGCTAACTGGTAAATTAAATTAATTAAATTATTAATTGCTTTCATTAGTTAAATAATTAACCTTTATTAATTCAAAATTTCAATAATTTAAGGTATGGATTGCTGGGAAAGAAATTCAAGGACACATTTGGGCACGTAGGAGGAGCCATCTTGGGAGGTTTTGTGGGTATGAAGAAGCCTGAAAATCATGGGGTACCCTACTCATTGACTGAGGAATTTACTAGCGTTTATCGTATGCACCAGCTTCTACCGGATACCCTTGATCTCAGGGACATCACCGCTCAATCAGGACCCAACAAATCTCCACCGTTGGTTGACAAGTAAGCATTTTTTTTAAGAGGACGGAACCTTTGAAATTTATTCAAAAATGATTGACGGAGCCATTAAGAGTTTAATTTGAAATTTTATTAAATATATTTTATATAAATTAATGAAAATTCTTATTTATAAATAAGTAATTTTTGATTTATCCCCGTTAAAATAAAAATAATCTACCTCTTTAATGGATAAGTGATTAATTAATTTATAGAATACATTATTTGATGTATGGAATCTCTTAAATTTATTGAAACCTTCACCTATGGCGGAGTAAAAAAAAATTCTAACCGAATACAACTAATATTAATAATATTAAAAAAATATATATATGATATCATATCATTCAAAAACTCAAAAGATCCTCGAGCATCCAATTGTGCCAATAGCATGATTAGCTTTATCCTCAAGGGGCGTGACTTCAGGGAGTACATTTCTTGTAAGAATCTAAATTACCTGCTCGATCCGTTTAAGCCTGAAATAGATGGCTTATTAATAGGATTTCCAAAAAAAATAATTAGCTTCACAATAAATTAAATATGTATCACTTATTTTAATTTGTTAGTGTATATTTATGACCCACTCCAACTTGGTATTAATTTATTTATTTTGCTTGCTGGTGTAAAAGGGTACCTATGGAAAATTTGATTGGACACAAGGGAGAAGCAGCATTGACAGGAATTGGAATTGTGAAGCGATTGGTTTCAATGGGTCACCAAGCTTGCGGCGCATTGGAGCTATTTAATTATCCTCTGTGGCTCAGGAACCTTATTCCACAAAACGTGGACGGCACAGATAGGCCTGATCCTGTGGACCTACCAGCTCTTGAAGGTAAGTAATACTAATCAATCAGCTGAATGATTGATTTACCAAATGATCAAATTTGATTGTTTGTGGGATAATGCATGATGCAGTATATAGGGACAGGGAGAGGAAAGTTGCAAGGTACAATGAGTTCCGTAGGGCCCTCCTCTTGATCCCCATATCTAAATGGGAAGATCTAACGGACAACAAGGATGCGATTGAAGTGCTTAATGAAGTGTACGGTGATGATGTTGAAGAACTTGATCTTCAAGTAGGGCTCATGGCAGAGAAGAAGATTAAGGGCTTTGCTATAAGCGAGACGGCTTTTATCATTTTCCTAGTGATGGCATCCAGGTAATTTAGTCAATCAATCAGTAAAACAGATACTTTTACTTTCCCCATAAAATTCTCTATATACTTGTGTCCAATATCATTTTTATATTTTGAGACACTCCTAATTAATGTTGACTATTAAATTATTTGGGGTTATATAGAGACGACCCTATATTTTGCGACTCTAAACGAGTTTATATAATATGTGTCTCTTAAATTTTTAAATATTTGAGACCCTTAAATTTGATCCAAATTGAAAGGGTGTAGCGGCCTGGTGTTTAAACTGTCCATTGACTAAAAACCGGACCTCATATCCTTATTTTTTTTACTTCGAATATGTTTTCAAGATTCGAAGTTCGAACCCACGATGACAAAAACGGAGAACAAGTTAACATTTAATAATTTAATAAAAAAAATGTGGGAAATGCAGGAGACTAGAAGGAGATAGGTTTTTCACGAGCAATTACAACGAGGAGACGTACACAAAGAAAGGACTTGAATGGGTGAATACGACAGAGAGCCTGAGGGATGTATTGAATCGCCATTATCCAGAAATAACAAAGAAATGGATGAACTCAACAAGTGCTTTCTCTGTTTGGGACTCACCTCCAAATTCCCACAATCCCATCCCTCTTTATCTTCGTGTCCCTCACTGAAACCAGTCCCGAGGGATAGGTTAGTCGAAAGATGGTTATCGGTAGACTCACCTCCAATTAATGCATGTTCTCTAGTACTCTACTGTACTAAATAATTCTATACATTCTTTATACGTATTTGTTTCATATTTGTACGTTAACCTTACCTCAGGCTTTTGATTATGTAATTTATTCTATTGTTTCTTGTAGAACCTGCCTGTTTGTGTATTGGAATAATAAATGGAATTCTAGTTGTTTTGTTTAATAATAATATGCCAGCTCGTCTATTGAATTGGTTGGATCGGAATTCAATCATCCAATTAAATCTTGAAAATCGATGTGTAAAAACAAAGTCGAAATCAATTAACCGATCCGACAGAATCTTTTAATAAAATATTTTTAAACCATTTAAAGTTATAATATTTAATTAATTAAAATTATTTATTATACTAGTCGGTTTTACCGATAAACCAATGATCTACTGAATTTTTTAAAATTACAGCTTAGATTTTTAAAAAAATTAATCTCTGACCATTTTTGTCCCAATAAGAGGGTCAATGATGGAGTGGTTATACTGCAAAAAAAAAAAAAAAAAACACAATAAAATATGTGAATTAAGTTACAACAAAAGGCAACGGAAACATCATGCCTCAAAATGTACGAATAAAACTTAATATTGTAATAAAAATTAAGTATTTTAAAGCTAAAACGTAATATTTTATAATAAAATATTACGTTTCAATACTTATAATATAATGTGGTTAGTTGAAGACACTGATTCACATGAAGCAACCAATATACAGCCAATTGAATAAATATTTTGTCTCTCACATCACAATGACGCCTTTGAGAAACATTAATTGATTTATATTGTAAAATAAATTCAAGTTTGTCTTCCAATTCCGAATAATAGTGTGTATTTACATCATGAAAGAATCCCAAAATTACACGCATAAAAGTTGAATTTAATGAATTAAAAGAAAATTAAAACAAGATTATATGGAAAAGGAAAGTTAGAAATTTCTGACACGATGATTTACTTGAGTGGACTCCCCCATCTTGACAATTATCACCTGCAGTTAATTCAAAAGCATGAGCATGTGGAAGTGACAATCATGACGAAAAATAGACTTAAATCCAGAACCAAATGATACAGGATCCCAAATCCAGAGAGAATTTTGAGGCTAAAATTCGAGATTCGAGAAGAAAAAATAATCCTGAATCCTGGCTCTCATTTTTATTTGGGACGACATATCGTTTCGAATCCCGACCAGAATTTTTATTCTGACTGAAAAATCATATCGAATCCCAGACCAAAAGAGACGAGATCCCAATGGAGATTCGAGATTTTCCGCCAACCCTAATAGGGGACCGACAGAAAAGAAGCTTACCTTCTTCACCTTCAAGTTGTACTGACACCCAGTTTTGCCTTGAGGACTACCTCCTCAGTGGTGGTGCCGATGATCTCGTTAGCACGTTTCAGCCCAACACAGTAATACCGGCCGATAGTATCCTGCATTCGAAGATTACTCTCGCTAGTTAGAAGCAAAGCCAAACTAAAGAACTTACTTTTCCAAAATAAATGTTTATCACATGATATTATTTAACTCAATGAGTTCTATGGTGGGCAAATGGGCTGGGTTTCGAAAAGTCATCCTTCGATTCAAACGTTATTTATTAATATTTTCAAAATTTTAGAAAACTCAATTTCTTAAATTTTGAATTGATACTATTGTTGTGTTTTAATAAATCCGAACTTAAATAAATAAGCTTAAAATTATTGAAGGTTATTCAAAGTCCGACCCATTTGGCCACCACCCTAATAAGTTCTATGCGGAAACTATGGGGAGTCTCACCCGCGCAACAATGCCCAACTTCTCTAACTTATGAACAGCATCGTCCACATCAAAATTACAGCTCTGGCCGAACTCTTCTTTAATTAGTTCCTCGCACCGCAAGTCCAGATCCTATTTCACATTATCACAAAGTCAAAACATCAGAAATTATACTAAAACAAAAAATATCCAGCAACCAATAAAAGTAATGCATGCCTGTCTTGTTGCTTTGCCCTGTTCCATCAATATAAAGAATGAAATGATCACCTCTTTGACCTGCACAATTACTTTGTGGTAAGCAGTTGGTGAAATGTAATCAGATGTAATGCTTCCCCAAATCAGACCAATCTTTTAAATGTACCTAAACAAATCAACTACTGCTTCACCACTTAACAATGCCATATTTCAAAATATCAGAGTCAAAATATTATCATGTCACATTCTTGACGAAAAAATCTGGACTTGTCAAAGTTTTTCGAACTACTTTTGACAAAAAAGGCAGGTTAAACCACATCAAGTCAATGAATCAATAGAACTTGTGTGCCCAGATATTAGTATGTAATACAATTTCATCAATAAAGACAATTAGTGGCTAAGCAGGAAAGATTAACAAGGACATATTAGATACTTTTAGAAAATTCATCAAGCCCGAAACTTACTTCTTGTTGAATCACGTCATCGCACAAGTGAAGAAGGGTACCCCTTCCACTATCTAGCTGTTTGTCATACATGGACTGTGTGATCATATTCTGATATGTAGCCATGTTTTGTTGAAACCTGCAGCCAGTGGGATAAGCAATTGCCAAATTAGCGGGGTATGATTCATATCAGGAAAGTACGAAACCACGGGACAAACTGAGGCACCTAATCAATATTCACATACAGCCGGCCAATGCAGGGGAAAAACAATATTAGGCAACATCCAATCATCAGATTGTATCTGAATTTGCCACTACCTTGTGATGATACATTAATGACGACAGAATATGAACTCTTTCTTTTCCTCCAGTTACAAAGAAACATTTTCCTTCTCGGTCGGTGAGCTAAACTTGTCCTCATCATACATTTTTTTACTATTAGAATAATATGCTATGCGATATCCATATTGCTCAAATAAATAACACATATCAATAAACCACAAACTAGAAAGGGAAGAAAGTGTCCTAAAGGTTTTTTAAGTACTATTATTGTGTGTGTGCATGTTTGGGGGGGGGGGGGGGGGAGGAACTCACGTGAAGTATGTCTTAGCACAATAACCAATCACCGTGGAAAGGATTGCCAAGCCGACCCAAACGTCAATTTCATGCAGTTGGACAGAAGTAATCACAGCAACCTGTCAGTAAGACGTTTAGGTCATTTGAATAAGATGGAGAGGGGAAAAAAGATGAGAAAAATCAGTGATAAACTAATTTCTAAACTGACCAGCCCAACCACAGCAGAGATGAGGAACTTGACCCAATCTAATGGAGTTAGTCCTGGATTTTTCTTTTCAGGCTGTTAAAGGCAGGGGAAAAAGAGTTCTTATAATGAGATCATAGGTCTTTGCAGACTTGTTGAGAGAAAATCAAAAAAAGAGATTAGGCAAGGGTAATTAATCAAAAAGAGTGAGTAAGAGAGGCAGCCAAATCTTACAAGAACTATTTCCATATCCGCCATTGGAATATTTCTAAAATGTTTCACATATACTCCTCGTTCTGTATTGGATTTTGTACTGGCTCGCCTGGATAATGATCAATTATTATTAGATATCACTGAGCATCTTTCATATTTGTTGTCCCCAAGGGGCGCAGCCCAGCGGTTTGAGCTTGGGACAAGATCCCAGGTTCAAGCCTTGGGTAGCACCCTTATAAGAGCCTGGGGCAGCACCGGTTTACCCACGCATCCATACAGGGGTCGGTATGGATGACGTGGAGTTTCCGCAGTATTATAAAAAAAAATCTTTCATATTTGTTTCAGAACGGTCATTAGAGGGCAACAAATATAAAAATATTCAGGGATCTAATTTCAGAAAAAGAAAGAATAAATATAAGTTGATTTAATGGAACATGAGAGTATCATCCATAGACATGTAATTTTTATTCACCGTCTCAATGTGCCCTCGGTTTCTTTGCTGAAAGGATTTCATCCCACATTGAGAAACAAATTGATCACAAGAACCTTTTTCATTCAACAGTTACCATCATTATGTTCCAACTTTGCAATACACTTACCACCAAATCATTGCATGTCAATAGAACAACATTCTGGAAGTTAAATACTAAAAATTAAAAATAAAAAAATAAAGGACCTGTAAACAACAATAATCCTGTCAAAGGTGGGTTCTTGGATTGTGACCTTGCTCCGCAAACTGCGAAAACTGGGAATGCAGAATAACAATATCATTGATCAGTCATAATGACCAGAAACTTCTTGTTGCAATAGAAACAATCAATCAACTAACTCATAAAAACAAATTCAGGAATCTTTTTAAGAATAAGCATGGGCTGTTTATTTTAATGATAAAAGAATCAGAAGTAATTCAGGTACCACGCGAAAATAAAATTCAGAGTATTCAAGACAAAAATTTAGGGAATTTATTAGTTAGGAGGATAAATTCAGATACAAATAACCAGATAAAATGAAAATTTTGGAAGCCATACAAGAAGTCTATCTGAAGCTAGTTCTCCAGACCACGTGAAATGGCATGCAATATAATTAAGATAAGTGCAAAACAAATTACGTTGCAACAAAAATACAATCCTATAGCAACAAAAAAATACTATAATGCAACATACAACCTTAGTTCCATATTTTCAAGTCGATGTCGTTCAACGCATAGATCATTCTGCTCTTCTTCAGATTTAATTTCATCATCCTTCTTTGGGTCTGGTTTATGTCGTCTTCTAGATCCTCTGGACAAAAGTTTTTCTAGCCTGCAAGCACAATAAACTTAGAGAAGATTAAAAAGGAATAGCATAAAGCAGGTCAAACTTAAGTATGGGAAAAAAAGACTAATATTTTTAGCCATTCCAATGTTAAACTATCTTTTCAATCTAGAAGTTCACAGTTTAGAAACCATAAAATAACCAATTGCCATTTGGCCAGGTATTTTCTCAAGCCTGCTGATTAATTATACCAATTACAAAAAAAAAAATTGCTTAAACTGATGGTTTGATTTAATGAACTATTGCAACAAACAAGCTTAGAATGAAATTAATGCTTGCAATTGCATAAACTGACATGTGATTACTCAAATATTGTATCTCCAGCAACCGATGAGACAAACTTTCAGTCCAGGAAATATACTAACCCAGTTTTTCTCAACAGAAACGACCAAAAGCGACCAATGAGCATGTCCACTTTCTCCATGAAAAAGTAACTAGTTGTCTGATCAATTCCAATACCACGTCGAAAGATCACGTACTATAGCAAAAATGCAGTACAGTTTAGCTTTCTTCAAGAATACCAAAGCTAAGACCAAAGTTCAAAACCAAGATATTAAATGTCACATTAATTTACAATGTTAATTTACAATGTCGAAGCTGGTCCAATTTTTGAAGCATTGAGGAAATTGGTATAAACAAATCCCATAAATACAGGATCTACCAACTATTGAACTTCTTTCATGTTGGGAGGTAGAGTGTGGTATCTTGTCGAAGAAAACATCGAAATCTATATCTACCTGAGATCGTCATGCTTAATTCAAAAAAGCATACATTCTAAGCATAATCAGACAGTAAGGTAGAGAACAAAAGTTTATGCTATTTTAAAAATGTAGACGACGCTTCTTTCACAAATTATGCATGCATGTAAAAACATTTCAAGGATACATACAAAATAAACTCAGTTGGCTTTTTAAGGGAGCAACTCCAACTAAAATCATCAGACAAATCTAGGCTCCAATTGGTTTTGCGCTGCAGTGGCTTTTAAGCCACAACTGCTATGCAATAAAAGCTCTAGCTATGGAATAAAAGTTGATAGCATTTAGTAAATATGACCTAAAAATAATAATTTTTGAAAAAAATATTCAAGGTAATATAGATTTTCATCAAACAACTATGGGGTAAAATCACCTTAATTTCCAAATTACAGTTGCAAATGTTTACCAAACACCTTAGAGCAGTGGCTTAACAGCTACTCAACAGCAATACTAACCCGGAAAACGGGCTTTCCCTCAATCAACGGTACACTCCCAAACAGACAGTCACATCACAGCAGGAATTTCATACAGCTCAAAACTTTTAGTGCTAAATTTAGCAGAATACCTTATCAGCAAAGTCTGGAAGATGGTCATGGTGATGCTCCTCAAAATACCTCTTCAGAAGCTTCTTGTCAAGCTACATTCACCAAAAGGGGCACAATGAGATCAGCAAACATTAAAAGCTTGAGAAAGAACTCCATGACGTGCATCCAGAGATTTAGAGCATGTTTATTTACATGCATCACCACCAAATGGAACCATTTCCAACATACAATTGTGATCACGAACCTTGGATTCATCAACAGAGATTGGAAGATTTAAAAGATACTGCCCTGAAAGTGCAACATCAATTTCTTCATCGGTTGTTATCTTGAAGTTGCTCTTATCCATCACCTGAATAGAAAGATGATAAAATTCTGAAAAGTTTACAAAGTGGCATATTGGTAATTTTTTGCAAGAAACAAGAAATTTAATTTGATAATGCATTAGCAGTGTCAGGTAAGATATCTCAATATTATTTCAGAGCTTCAATGTTGGTTTGTCGATTTAAACTACTATATCATTCTTCCAAAAGGAGTATTAAGTTCACATGTTTCAGCAACCAGCCAAATCCATAAATCACAATTTTGACCTAACTTAAATTCTCACATTACAAATGCAATAGCCAAAACACAAGACAAAAAGTATAAACCAATCAGAAAGCCTACATTATCGTCTTCTCCTTAGGCCCCCAAAAAAATTAAAAAATTTCCCCACACCTAAGTTACCTAACCTCAAAGATTTTAACCATGGTTGCCGTACTCTAGTTGAATGATTACTCCACCCACTTTCCTAGCTTCCTGTCCATTTGTTGTATTTTAAAAGGGGATTCATCTTTCCAAAGGATAAGCATGTGACTTTGTTTTACTATTTGGTGAAGACACAATCACCTAACATTCATTGTGTGACTAATTATTTTCTTTGTTTTTTTCTTGGTGTTGAACCAGCATATGACAGAAGGATGGACATGAGTAACATTGATATGTTGAAATAAAATTCTCCAACTTAAGAGAAAAACAATGAGAATGAAACTATATCTCAAATTCAATGAATTAAAGAATTATGTTTCAATTACTAGAGAGGCTCCATAAACCTCCATATATAAAGAAGCAGCTTGCTGATTGAAATTATCCGATGTACAAGATACATTGGCACCAACATCTGCTATCCACCATCATTTTTATAATAGTTGTTGTTCTCTTCAGTTCTTTATGACTTACAGATGCAATTTAAAAAATGATGAGTAAAAGAAAGTAGCCATAATACCTGAAACAGGTATGTAAGGAAATTCTGTTCAAGTACGTCAATTTCTTCGGATGATAAGTTCTGCTGCTCCAATTTCTGAGACCCCGATACAGGATCGAAGAGAGAGTACAGTTGCTGCAAGCACCATAAATATAAGTTAAATTACAACAAAAGGCACAAAACATTGCTATAGGAAAATGAAGAATGGTTACTTCATTACTGAAACAAATATAGAGAGAGAATTAGGAAAAAAGCTACCATCAAATCCTCAAACTGTAGAAGATACCAAGCTCGAATAGTGTACTCAACTCTCTTGCAAAGCTTTAAAAACTCAGCCCTGTCGGAACTATGTTCTACAGAACATTTCAAAAAAATTGCATCACTAGTAAGTACTAAGCAAAACCAAAATGGAAAAAGAAAGTAAATAAATATTTCTATTAATTTAATTACATGAAAAAATGATAAGAATAAAAGTAATATATTAGGGTTAATTTGTTCACACGTAACTGGAAAGAGAGAAAAAGGGCAATGCTCATCATCCACATTATAAAATAAAAAAAAAAAAAAAAAATACCCATTAATCAGATTCACAATCTAAACCAAACCCTTCTTTCTTTTTCACCTAAAGTTAATTACACCCAGATATCCATTTTCAATTTTTTTTTTTGCTGGGGATCATATGCTCCAAACTATGTTGTCATATCCATTCATTCCCAAAAAAATGACCGTATATTAAATGCAAAGCAAGAAAAATTAGAGGGAAAAAAAAACCCCATTAATGAAGCAAAGAGGGAAATAAAGAAAAAAAACATAAAAAAAGAAAATCTGAAACTGAAATAATACCAATGAGACTGGCCAAAGTCATGATAAGCTTTGGTTTGAGAATGGGGATGACAGATTCACGCTCCAATCGAATCACTTCTTTCTTCACACTTTGGTCCATCTTTGTTAGTTTCTCCCGTCTTCTATGTCTCCTCGAATTCTCTGAAACCGCTAAAAAGCTAATGATTTTGAAAGGCCTTTATAAACTCAGCAGCCGAATTTATTTATTTTTTTTCAAAAAAGAAAAAAACAAAAGAATATTCGAGAGATAAAAATAAAAATGAAGGTGGGTTTTTGTTTTGGAATTTGATTAGTACATGCTCTACAAGCAAGGCATCATCAGACAGACTCGCATCGATTAAACCGTAACCAGCAGCAACCCAACAGAACCGAACCCGACCAGTTGTGTTCCCTCGTTCTTTTTTTTTTTTTTTTTGTCTCTCTTTAATGTCGATTTAATTAAATATTTGATTGTTTTATTGGATCCTTTTTGGCAATCGAATCGTTCGGTTACTTATTTATGTTACGGTACGGTAATGTTTTTACTTTTCCCAAACTTCAACTGAACTCTAGTTCTAGTGAGTTTCAAGTAATTTTTGTTTTGTGTGGGGGCTTCAATGATTATGTGTTATCACAACAATGCCAAATTCAACGACATTTTCTTTATTTTAGTTACTGTTTTTGTTAGGGTGGGTAAGCGAGATCGATTTGGAAAAGTCTATCTTTAAATTTAAGTATTATTTATTAATATTTTTTAAGATATTAGAATATCTCAATTTCTTAAATTTTGAATTTATGTTTTTATTGTGTTGTTTCATATCCGATTTTAAATATAAAAAAAAACACTTAAATTATTATTAGATTTTTCAAAATTCGACTCATTTGACATTCGCATATTACCAAAATGATATTTTAATCCTCAAAATTTTGAAAATATAAATTTTATTCTTTATCGTTGAATAATTTTCATTATTTTTGAATCATTTTCCATTTGATTATGCTAAATGACCTAAATGTCCTAAAAATTGTCCAAAAATAATATAAATTAGATGAAAATGACTCAATCAATTAAAAAAATTATAATAATATGGACTAAAATTTATATTTTATAAAACTGTAAATACTAAAACTTATATTTTTAAAATTTTAAGAATTAAAATATTTTTATGATAATTTATAAATTATTTGGGCCATTTTTTCCCTTGAGAAAATTGCATTGTGCCTAGTCTATTCTCAGTACCACCTCACTTATATTTTTTTCTATAAAAAAACTATGAAGCTACAAAGGGCGGGCCACTCAACAGCATGATATTTCCAAACCTGCTTAAATTCCTTTGCCGACAATGTTTTTAGTCACATACATATTCGGGCCCCAAAAAAAAAAAAAAACTTAAAACTTAAAAAAAAAAACTAAAACGCATTTATCATTTCCTGTAGCAGAGCATGCAGTTTCCTCGTAAATTTCCAAATATTCTGGACTCAATTGACTCTTAAAAGCGATTTATTATCGATTTCCGATTAAATTTTCCGGAATTCAATTAAGAAGAAGATGGACCCACAACACAAGAAAGAGCGCGCAAAAAGGATGGAGAAATTGAGAAAGTAACCTACCTAACACAAAAGAACACAAATTATAAAGAGAGTGCTTGGCAATTTCTAACCTCCAAAATTATTCAAATGTATTCCTCAGTAAGCAAGATAAAAGAAACAAAAATCCCCATGAAGATAAAATGTAAATATGTGTATATATTTGGCTTACCAAATAACAATTAGGAGAGACCTGAATTTTTCCCCTTCTTCCCATTACTTGACTCTCACCTGCCCTTCTAACATCTAAAGTTTATATACATGGATGCTGTTGAGTTGGCTCTTCTGTAGGTGTATTTACAATAACCGATCTCAGGGTTTGTATACTCCGGCTTCTGCGAATCTGCAGTAACCTCAAAATTCTCTTCCTTCAACAAGTAACAGGTTGGTTACAAACACCTGTCACATGCATCTTCTGTTTCATCGTTCCCTTTCCTCTCAGCAATTTTCCAACCTCAGTCGGAAAGTGGGGAAATTTGACCTTACTGATTCCAAAACCTCAAGTACGGTTTCCCCATTGAATCATGCGAAGCAGGATTCTGATGTGGCAAGTTCATCCATCCCATGTCATCAGGCATCACAGAATCACGCCCGCCCAAGTAATCAAGTGGATGAGTTGGGTTTGGTAATGTGTTACTGATCCCAGGAGCACCACCTCCAGCCATCAGTCCAAAGTTCCCTGGAGAAATAAACTGCTCATTTGGGCCTACTGAATCATAAGGATTACCTGAACGTAATTGGGTACAACTGGGTATAACACTAAGCAGACTCTGATCAGCATTGCTTCCATTTCCAATGCTCTGGCTCTGGATACTAACTCCACCTGAACTGGTCCAGCCACCACGAACTTGATGCTCACCACAAAACCAGTTGTGACTCAACAATTGTCCACCATTTAAGTGAGATTCAAGAGGCTCTGAAATGCGGACAGGATTGACATTCCAATTATGCATATTTCCCAGTTGCAAGTTTTCTTGCCTTGGGATTAAGTATCTACCTCTGTCAGAGTAATCGTTATCTGATGTGTTTTGTTGCAAGAAAAACTCATTCAGCCTCTTCCGCCCCTGCTCAAGTGGCAGCGATGACTCCAAATGCTGCTGGAAGTGTCCAGGAAACTGGCCATCACCAGCCATCATTGAATTGTTCGGTGGTTGCAAATGAAGCCCTGTCTGTTTCTGCTCTTGATGGTATGACATCTCCCGGCCCTTGAAAAGAGATTGCAGGAGATCATTTCGGTCTTGGTTTTGATAACTTAAGGAACCATTATCCGGTTGTCTGTGCAACATATCATTCCTCATATATTCTTCACGCAAGTCTGATTCCATATCAATCAATCGAGTCTGTTGATCTTGGTTAACTTGAGGATTCATAAGTGCCAACCCACTAGTAGTAAATTCATGCCCTGCAGTACAGTCATAGTGTGAATGAGGCCTACTAATGGCTTGCCAGACATCTCCACCAGAAGAAAAAGGAACTTCCTGATTGACAGTATCATCTGCAGAGTTCATTTTCCATGGGTTCTCACATACATCTGAAGAAGAATTATCTGATTTAGGGGCAGCATGATTCTTTTCAGGATCCACATCCAAGTGATTTAACTCATGGCTCCCACTAAGCGGAGTAATCTGCTCAGGAGACTGATCACATGGGGAGCCATGGGCACACTCTTCATCATTTTTTATGTTAGACTCATGGTTTGTTGTCACATTCTCCCCATGGGTAGAGTCTTCATCATCGTTTATGTTAGACTCGTGGTGTGTTGCTACATTTTCCGGTTGATCCTGAGATGGACTTTCATGGTTTGTTGCTACATTTTCCTTTTGATCCTGAGGTGGACTTTCAGTGGTCTCTTTCTTTTCATCCAGAACACCGGTGTTCTCTTCCTCTTGATCCTCAGCACCGGTGCTCTCTTCATCTTCATCCTGAACACCAGTGTCCTCTTCCTCTTCATCCTGAAAACCAGTGTCCTCTTCCTCTTCATCCTGAAAACCCGAGTTCTCTTCCTCTTCATCCTGAACACCGATGTGAACACCGATGTTCTCTTCCTCCTCCTCCAGAACACCATAGTTCTCTTCCTCCTCCTCCGGAACACCGGAGTTCTCTTCCTCCTCATCCGGAACACCGGAGTTCTCTTCCTCCTCATCCGGAACACTGGAGTTCTCTTCCTCCTCATCCGGAACACCAGAGTTGTCTTTCTCCTTATCCTGAACACCATATAACAAACAACAAAGTTAAACCATAGTACAATGAGGATGATTTAAACTCGGCCCAATCTTTTACTAAAAGGATTGAACAGAACCCAACAATTCTATTGTATATGTTTTGGATATCTACATATTTGTTGTTCGCTCCCAACTTCTATCTAGGAATATATCCATCGTCTATAAAGGAGCTGAATGATTAAAAAGAAAAAGAAAGCTGCTTTCTAAAATAATTCCCTTTTTAGTTGATTTTAGTCGATTCTTCAATTCAACGATTGACCAAACTAGTATCAGAGTGGAATGGAAGACAAGATATGTATCCATTTCTTGCACAACACATAGACACACGGATTCAGAATGTTTTATGAACACCAAACAAGCATAGATTATGCACACTAGTGCAAGCAAACGTGAACAGAAAATGTATAGAAAAAGAACACAATGACATCTATCAAAGAAAGTCAGAGAGAGAACTAACATGAAGGACAAATAACTGACCTCAATCTGACATTCTAGTTTGGCTTTCATCTCTTGCATCAGAGACTGTGTGATTTCCCACAGCTGTTTCTTTCTTTCTCTCCAGTTGACATAAAATGCAGGGAGATCTTCAGTGGTCAATTGCAACCTACAAAACACGAAATGAAATTTAAGGAGGAAATCAAGGCTTCTATTAATTTACTAAAGTAAAAGCATTTACTTCACAAGAATCACAACAAACTAACCAATGCTCATGCAACTTCTTCTTCTGTTCTTCTTCGACAAATACTTCATAAGGTTGAACATGCAAACTCTTAAAGTTGCCTAAAACACGGTTCATCGATCTGGACTGAATGCTCTTACCAGCCTGCTTCATACTCTTAACAAGCTCATGCTGCTTCCTGCTAATCTGACAAATCCAAAATGACAAATAATCACCTAGAGCCTCAAAATTCAAAAACATCAAAATCCCATTTGATCTCCTCAGCCGATGTTTTTCAATTATAACTTTATGAATGGGTAAATCATTGAGCTTGATAAGACAGCCATGCATGTAGGACAGGAAGCCAACCCAGGGGAGACTTGACAATCATCATGAAAACCAGGTTGAAGAGTTTCTAAAGGTGTCGTAAAAATGAACCAAAAGGACTGTACAAGACAAAATTCAAAAGCATTTGACACCTGAGAATTCCATATCTGTGATTCAAAAACAACAAGGCAAGCAAAATGGGGCTTGATAGCTTGCCGGAATTCATAGATAGGAGAACCATACTGCAGTGTATATAAACCCATTGAAAACAAGGAAGAAAAGGGAAAGCAAGTATATACGTACAAGTAACTACCTCCTGGAAGTGTTTCAACACAATCTTACACCCTCTCTCTTTAGACTTAACTCACTAATAAATTTCAGCAGTCTTCTTTTTTCTTTATTCATAATCACCATAATATTGTTTGATGTTATTTCTTTATTTATGTAGGGATTATCTTATAATTTTCACTCTGTTCATAGAGGTAAAGTGTGACACTTTTCTTTGCAACCCTCTTTTGTGGATTATTTAAAATGTATGTTTGTTAAAAGCTTAAGCTAGCAGGCAAGGGGAAAAAACTTTAGTATTAAACACTTGAACAGAGATTAAAAAATAAATCAAAAAAAATATCAAATCAAAATTAAACCATTCGGTAAGGATCATTTTCCATTCATGGAAGCACAAACTAGGTTACCAAGCAGTTATCTATGATTTTGAAGCTATTTAGCCTTGAACAAACATTAAAGAGACATCTAACCTTGACATATGACATGTATTGCTCTCCATCATTATGGTGAATATTGAGCTTGTTTAGCTCATATCTTTTTCTGGATTTTGCTCCCACATTTAGCACATCCTCTGAAACAATCAATGAATTTCTAGATTTGTCGTTCATGAAATCTTTCTCATAATTCCTGAGACTCGTGGAAATTAACAAGATCAATCAACAATCAAATGATCTATATATATATATATACACAGTTCCCGGAAAAAAAAAAAAAAAAAAAAAAAAAAAAAAAACACATAGCGCCCACAAATATATAGTGGCCATGAAAAGAATAAGTGAATAAGTTTTAAGCCCATCAATACAGGGCATTATAATTCCTATTTCCGTGATATGTGAGATCCAGACTCCAGAGTATATGCGTAGAAACTGAAAATGTTGGGGTATA
>SKCR01015708.1:0-46093 GCA_019454045.1 Zanthoxylum bungeanum
ACTGCATTTGATGGAAGTGTATTTATTAAAGAGTTCACGTTAAAACACTGATCCTTTCTCTTCCCATAATATGTGTGTATTATTCCATCAATTACATGCATCAAGAAAATTAAGAGGGTAAATGAAAGAAATCAAAGTTTATTATTCTACTATAAATCATCTTGGTTTCAAGGTATGTTTATTTTAATGATGAACGTGAAATTCATCGATCATGTAAATCATTATATTATATTTTTTCATGTAATTAATTTACATATGATATTAGAGCTAGTGTTTAGAATTCATGTTTTTTCGACTTATGTTAATAATATGATGATTTGTTTAATTTTTACGGTCAATAATAATGTATCAAGGCAAGGCCACTAACGACTAAATAACACTTGTAACTCGCTTCTTAAGTATACCACGACCATGGATTTAATAGATCGAAAACACGTACAAGATACATATGCCTTGTACACAGGACTGGCGGATTCTATCTGCTACTCACAGGATATCATGAGCATCAGTCCACACCCAACGAACATGCGGAGGTTTGATCTAAATAAATCGATGACGTGACTGCCATCAAAGTGTGGAGGATATCTCATATATCTACAGTGGTATCTCAAGTCGAAGGACTACTATGCTACTCAACTCAAGAAGATTGGTGTACCATCTATTAGGAGATCTTCGGTGAGTCATTAAGTGTTTATCAAATAAACACCTACACGTTTATACGAGTCTCCCAAGACTCATGGTTTATTGGGATAAACCATCATATCAAGTCTTGATATACGACATGTACTGGTCTCAGCGGATTTTACTAACGGACCCGTGTAGTAAATCTTTGACCAGGAATTTTATTTGATAATATACTTCTAGTAGTGACACTTCCCAATGTCAATTACAAACTACTTTATAACTGCGCATTATAAAATATATTTATCGGATCTTTGTCTAACATATACATATCATTGAATCATATTTAGTTTCAATCTAATCATAATTTGATCGAATATGTATATAAAAGCAAGAAATACTCCCATAAATAAGTAATATTATGGGAAAAAAAAATGAATTATTCGTATTCATGAATCGAAAGCATCAACCCTTACACATTGGAAGTGACAATTCTACTAAATGGATTGATGTTATGGAAGATGAATTAGAATCTATGAAACATAATGAAGTCTGAGATCTTGTTGAATTGCCAGAAGGATATAAAAGAGTTGGGTGTAAATGGGTTTTTAAGACTAAATGTGACTCTTAATTAGGGGTGGAAAAATGAATCAACGAATCGAATTTGGATCGAATTCTAAACGAATAGAATCGAAATATGATGGATTCGTATTCGATTCATTTATTAAACGAATCATGATGTCAGGATTCGTATTCGATTCTTTTATTAAACGAATCGAATATGAATATTCATTTAGTCATGATATTATTTAATATCATAATTTACCATAGTTGATTTACACTAATTCTTCATAAATATATACATAAAAAATATGTAATTAATATATTTATTAAAAAACACCTCACCAAATATCGAAAAATATTATTTTTCTATGGTAATTAGCCATAATTTCTCTAATCTTATTTGAAAAATAACAATAACTAGTAAAAGAAAATAATAAAACGAATCCTAAATGAATAAATGAATCCATGAGCTTAAATTTATATTCGATTCATTTAATAAACGAATCGAATCGAATTGACCTATTTATTAAACAAATCCATTTTTTCAAACTCGTATCCGCTTTAAAGCTAATGAATCGAACAGATAAACGAATCCTAACCTAAATTGTGACCCCTACTCTTAATAGCAATATCGAACGACAATTACAAGAAGACATTTTCACTGGTTTCTAAGAAAGACTCTTTTAGAATTATCATGACTTTGGTAGCTCATTATGACTTAGAGTTGCATCAGACGGATGTGAAAATTGTCTTTTTAAATGGAAATTTAAAAGAGAAGTCTATATGGATCAACCTGAGGGTTTTTTCATTGAGGGAAAAGAACACATGCTGTGTAAACTTGAAAGATATACGAACTGAAACAAGCTTCCCGTCAATGGTATCTTAAGTTTAATGATACCATCATTTCTTTTGGATTTAAGGAAATCATTGTTGATCGGTGTATATATCTAAAAGTCAGTGGGAGTGAGTTTATAATTTTAATCCTGTATGTTGATGATATCTTGCTTGTTACAAATGATCTTGGGTTATTATGTGACACTAAGAAATATATTTCTAAGAATTTTGAAATGAAAGATGGAGAGAGACAATATGTGTGATTGAGATAGAAATATTCTGAGATAGATCTCAATGATTTTTAGGGTTGTCTCAGAAAGCATATATCAATAAAATTATAGAAAGATTTAGAATGGAAAAGTGCTCATCAAGTGTTGTTCCAATTAGAAAGAAGACAGATCCAGTCTCATACAATGTCCATAAAATGAATTGGAACACCAACAAATGAAAGATATCCCTTATTCATCAGTTGTTGGGAGTTTAATGTATGCTCAGACTTGTACTAAGCCATATATCGATTTTGTTGTTGGAATGCTTGGCCGATATCAGAGTAATCCAGAGATGGATCACTGGAAGGTTGCAAAGAAAGTACCGAGGTATCTGCAGGGGGAAAAGATCATATGCAAATAAAATTTTTACATTTCATTCACGTTTCTCATCAACTGGTTCACTTCATAAAATCTTGGAACTTCCCTATTCTAGATGATTATCCATCTTAATAAACAAAATGTAAGTTAGATGTTTCATTCTTTGTTCAACATATTCGTGTCATTAAGGATCTGATATTTCGGGCTCAATCTTCGCACGATCTTTGCTTGCCTTTGTTGGAGTCGAGCCTACTATGGACTTTCTATTTGAGAGCCCTGAATTCAGACTCTAATGGAAGATTCTGAAGTCAGAATATGGTGAGAGGTTTTGCCATAAGATTCTGACAGTAGATCCGGAAGCCGGATTCTGATGAAGGGCTCCGAAATCAGACTCTGACATGAGACCCGAAAACTTGGTCTTGATGAGAGATTTTCAAGCTCTCTGTGTCTCTCCTCGTGTTAATTTCCCAGTGTATGATTTTCTCTCCCAAACAGACATATATATAATTATTTTAAATATAATTATTATTTATTTAATAATTTTTTAATATGTTATCATACATGGTAGGATATTATCTGTTATATTTTAAAAATTTTCCAAATCCACTATACCAAAGATAGTTAATGAAATTCCCCCAAAGTAATTCATTTGTCATCCTTAACCTAACCGTGGAGAGATCTTCTATTTTTTTAGGGAAAGAAAATAATATTACGCTATTAGCTTATAAAGCATGCCGTTTCATCCGGAGGAAAAGTTAGGCTAATTATTAATGTTTAATATTAGAAGAATTTTTAATCTATTGTTTATATTTTAATTAGGAGTGGCAATTTGGGTTAAGATTCGTTTATTCGTTTAATTTGATTCGTTTTAAAGCGACTACATGTTTGAAAAAATGGACTCGTTTAATAAATGGGTAAATTCGATTCGATTCGTTTATTAAACGAATCGAATGCGAATTTAAACTTATTGATTCGTTTATTCGTTTAGAATTCGTTTTATTATTTTTTTCACTAGTTATTGTTATTTTTCAATTAAGATTTGAGAAATTATTATTAATTACCATAAAAAAAATAATTGTCCATATCTGGTGAGATAATTTTAGTAAATATATTACTTACATATTTCATATGTATATATTTATGAAAAAATAATGTAAATAAATAATGGAAAATTACGTTATTGAATAATATCATAACTAAACGAATATTCGTATTCGATTCTTTTATTAAACGAATCAAATACGAATCCTAGTATTAGGATTCGTTCAATAAACGAATCAAATACGAATCCATCATATTTTGATTCGATTCGTTTAGGATTCGATACAAATTCAATTCGTTGATTTGTTTTACCACCCTTAATTTTAACATGCATACAATATGATTAGTGCAGATCCGAAACTTGTATGAGGGGCGTTAAAGTTGGAAAAATGGTCATTGAACTTAAAACGGAGGTTATTGAATTTGAAACTTGTATCATTAAATTTGAAATTAATATATGTCATTTACTATAAATTTCACGTTCAATTACCATATTTCCATTCTAATAGTCATCGATTCAACTTATGTATGCCGGAGTATAATAGCCATTTTTTCTTATCTTATAACTATCAATTATAATTTTCTAACATTAAATATGAAATATGTATCGATTTTAAGTTATGGTAGAAATTTTAAATTTATGATCCAGTTTTCAATTTTATATATCGATATACACAATTATATAGATAATCAAATTTTAATCTTATGGAAAAAAAAAGATCTGAAATCATGCATGTTACATATGTAAGAATCCCTAAGGTATACATGCATGTTACATATGTAAGACGTGGCATGTGACTCACGTTTTATATTATGTGAGAGTTGGTAAAATAACAGGAAGTGGGTAGTTGCATTTCTTTACCCAATATCTAAGTGGTTTAATTTTATTGGATAACTTATAAGAATAATTAACTGCTTTCAACTGCACTTGATGGAAGTGTATTTATTAAAGAGTTCTCTTCCCATAATATGTGTGTATTATTCCATCAATTACATGCATCAAGAAAATTAAGAGGGAAAATCAGAGAAATCAAAGTTTATTCTTCTACTATAAATAGCTCAAGGTATGTTTATTTTGTGATGAACGTGAAATTCATCAATCATGTAAATCATTATATTATGTTTTTCATGTAATTAATTTACATATGATATTAGAGCCAGTTAGAATTCATGTTTTTTCCCACTTATGTTAATAATATGATGATTTGTTTAATTTTTATGGTCAATAATAAATGCATCAAGGCCGCGGGCCGCTAATGATTTTTTATTGGATGATATTTTCGTGGCAGTTTTTTTTTTTTGGTTTTTCCATAATATGTATGTGAACATACATTATAATACTTTAAAGTCGTCAGTGATGTATGTGTATCATTTTCTGAAACAATAATTATTTTGGTCTTTTATTTTCAGTATATATGGTGTATTATAGTAGTTATTAATGAATGATTTCATGCCATTATTAATCATATTTATATAGATAAATATGTGTATATATATTGTTAGTTTATAATTGAGGATGGCATGTATTACTAGAATTGAAGCATAAATTCATAATATCTTATTGTGTGTGTGTGTTTTTTTTAATGCTGAAAAAAATTAAGCCTCCTTTACTGTTAATGGTGGCAATAAAGAGAAAAAGATGATTATGCTTAGGGATTGAGTTGATCTTTATCGTTTAGGCATATGAAGATGTTAAATTTTATAATTTTAAATAAATAAATCTTAAGATGTTAATTTTATAATTTTAATAATTACAATTTAAATAAAAGTAAAATTAATGTAGAGAGAGAGACTGCGTTTACGTATTCGTAATCGAAATGGGCTGAAATGAGAATGGTAAATCGGAATCAGAATAAGTTGTTTACTTAACTCTCAGAACAGAATCGTGATGAACAGTATTATCAGTGTGTTTATTTTTGTTTATAATCAAAATGAATTGTTAAAAATTATAAAAATACCTTTAGTTATAATTATACATTATTTTTTAATGTATTAAATTACTAAATATTATATTATTTTTATTAAAATATTAAATATAATTTTATTATTAATTATTGATCATTTTTATTTATTTATTATTTAATTAATTATTACTTTATTAATTAATTATTAATGTATTAATTATTAAATATTAAATAATTTTATATTAAATATATTATTTTATTTATTATTTATAAATTAAGTATTAATTAATAATTAATTATTATTATATTAATTACTAAATATTAATTCATTCTTTTATTAAATTATTATTTTATTAGAATGGAAAATATTAGTTTATTATTATTATTAATTTTTAATATCTTTTATTTGTTATTTATAAATTAATATTAATTAATTATCTTATGGGCAATATTGTAATTTCTTATCAATAATGGGAATGAGAATCTCATTCCCATGGGGGTGATGGGAATGAGACTCTCATTCCCCATTCCCAAATGTGTCGACCTCATTTCTATTCTTATTCTCATTTTTATTCAATTTTAGAAAATAAACAACCCTAATGGAAATTATTATCCTTCCTTCATTTTCATTACTCTCAAATAAACACACCATAAAGTGATTGTTTTGTTTTATAGTATCAACCCTTATCTTTTTTCATTATTCCAATTTAGGTATAATTATTGAACTATTTAGCATTTAAGGCCTATTAGTTTATTGTAATTTCAATAAAATCCTCTAAGTTTACTGTAATTACAAATAGGTTCATAATATTTACTAAAATTATAAATAACTACTAAACCGTAGTGTAATTACATAAAGTCTTATTATGTATGATTTGTTAATCACCAAAGTGGTCAAATCATTAAAGATATATAAATTCTAAATATACAATATTAATTTTAACCCATAAAATTAGATGTTTATTGAGAGATTATGTTCATATATTTATGGTTTATTGAATTCATTAGTATAAGACATTTCTGCGTCAACCCAAAGGTTGATTAATTGTTTTATAACTATGGATAATAATGTTGGTAATTTAAATGTCTAATTAGATTTGTTTATTTATCCAAAGATATTAAATATTTCGAATTAGTACAGTTAACAATTACCGAATTATATTATAATTAGCATTAATTATGTTTAATAATGTGTCAATGTATCACCCAAAAGAGAGTATCGATATATATTATTGTTGATTTAAATGATTTTTTGAATCTGTATTACATATTTAATTTTATTCAAAGCATTAATGTATGAGCATGATATTTATTTTGCAGTACCGATTCTAATTTCACTTCATTCACAAGCATCGCCTGTTTCAATGTTTAATGGTCTTAACTTTTATGATTGGAGTGAACAAATCCAATTCCATTTAGGAGTTTTGGATCTTGACTTATACCTTCAATCTCAGAAACCAACTGCTATTACTGATACTAGCAGTGATGAAGAAAAGACCTACCATGAAGCTTGGCTAAGGTCAAACAAACTAAGCTTAATGTTCAAGTGAATGACAGTGGCTATTAACATTAAGTCTACTCTCCAAAAACTGATAGTGCTAAAGAATATATGAAATTTATGGAGGAACGTTCCCAAACTGTGATAAGTATCTTGTTGGGGCATTAATGGCTACCTTAACCACCATGAAGTTTGATGGTTCTCGTGGCATGCATGAGCACGTTATTGAAATTTCTAACATTAATTGAAGACTAAAGTATCTGGGGATGACTGTGGATAAGAACTTTCTCGTGCAGTTTATTATAAACTCATTGCCTCATGAATAAGGTCCATTTCAAATGAACTATAACACTTTGAAAGATAAATGGAATGTGAATGAACTTCACAGTATGCTTGTTCATAAAGAAACGAGACTTAAGAGTCAGAGAACTCATTCCATTCATCTCGTAAGTAATCAAGGAGTTGGAAAGAAAACTGGAAAAAAACATGGAAAAGGTAAAAATGGACCAAGTAAGACAAATGGTCCATCAACCCAAATTCACAAGAAGTAACCCAAGAATGATAAGTATAACTTTTGTATGTTTCGAATCAAATTTAACTGAAGTTCCTTATAATACTTGTGGATTGATTCTGGCTGTACCACTCTTATTTCTAATACGATGTAGGAATTCCTTATGACCCAAGTCATAAATCCAAATGAAGATTTGTCTTCATAGGAAATTGAGTCAAAGCTCCAGTTGAAGCTATTGGAACTTATCAACTTATTTTAGATAGTGGACACCATTTGGATTTATATCAAACAATTTATGTACCTTCTATTTCTCGCAATTGATTTCTTTTTCAAACTTAATTCAACATGATATTGTTTTAAAAAACAATTTGGAAATGAATGTTTTGGTTTATTTAAGCATAATCATCTAATTGGTTATTAGTGTTCTTTGTGACGGCTTATATAGATTGAATCTTGACAATTTGTTTGCTGAAACGCTGTTAACCTTACATCATAATGTTGGAACTAAACGTGGTTTTGTGAATGAGCGTTCAGCTCACTTGTGTCATAAATGTCTGGGTCACATTTCCAAAGAAAAATTGGAAATATTAGTAAAGAATGAATCCTTTCGGATTTGGATTTTATTGATCTTGGTATTTGTGTGGATTGTATTAAAGAAAACAGACAAAACACACGAAGAAAGAAGCCACAAGAAGCACGCAACATCTTGAAATTTTATACACACGACATCTATGGATCTTTTAATACTCCATCATTTAGTGGAGAAAAATATTTTATAACCTTTATTGATAATTTTTCACGTTATGGTTATGTTTATTTTCTGAATGAAAAATTATTAGGGTCGGTGCTCTGAGCGCCAATTTCTTATATATTTCCCTGTAGATACTTTTGTATATATTTTATCAAGGAATAAAATAGACATTTCTGTAATATAAATTCTTTTATTATATGATAAAGATGTAAATGACCATAGAGTGATTGGTTATGATATAGTTGCAAAAGCGTCGCAACTAACATTGAGCGGTATCATAACAATATCATTCTTTAACTGTTCCTGTCAAGATTTACAATTACTTGGTCAGTAAGTAAACTCGTTGAGACCAGTACGTGTCGTATATTGGAATTTTGGATTCTAATGGTTTCTCAATGAACCATGAGTCTTGGGAGACTCGTATAGATACATATGTGTTTATATCGGATAAAAATTGAACGACTCGTCGAAGATTCTTAATAGATAGTACACAATGTAATAAGAATCTTCTCGGGTTGAGTGAGCATAGTGATCCTCCGACTTGAGGTACCATTGTGGATATATGAGCTATCTTCTACACTTTGATGACAGTCATGTCACCGATCTATTTAGATCAGACCTCCGCATGTTTGTTGGGTGTGGAATGATCCTTATGATATCATGTGCGTATCAAGATAAGATCTGTCAGTTCTATGTACAGAGCATATATATTCATTTTGGGATTAGCGATCTGTTAAATCCATGGGCCCGTGGTACACTGTAGAAATCAGTTTTAAATGTTATTTAAGAGATTTCTAATAGAATCGTCGACAGGATTATATCTAAATAGATTTGATGTTTATATCTATATCTCTGGGATAATATTGAAAGGGTTTTATTGCGGATATCCGGTAACGCAGCGGAAACAGTGGAAAATCAAATTTTCCGATTTCAAATTTTTTTCTCAGATTAATAAAATAAACTTATTTATTTTATCATCCAATAATCAAATTATGAAATAAAACACTATAAATCAAATTTATGTGAATTTACCGAATTTTGCCCTTATACTTTGTATTTTGTTCATTTTAGTCCGAAATTGTTCAAAACAAATTTGAATGATTCTAAATCATTACTAATATGGATTAAACATATCCCAAATGTCAAAATACAATTAGCAACAAAAATTTCAATTTTGCCACCAAGGCCGTGAGCCTCATTAAAGGGGATAAGTGCATTTTGCACTTCCATTGTTCAAAACACATGCAAATGAAATCCAATCAACATAAGATTTAATATGTATCATATACACATCCAAATACACCATATAAATGAAAAGCTCCAAATTTGGAAGTGGTCTTAAACCCTAACTTTTCAATTTCTTCAAATTGGATAAATTAGACCAAATTAACAAAATCCAATACTTCAATCATGTTTCTTCAACACCAATCAAGCCTCACCACAATGAAACAACTATAGAACAATTCTAGGTCATTTAAGAGTGGTTCAATAACTCTAGAATGGCAAAAAGGTTCTAAAACCATGAAAAGAATGCTAGTTAACATATTATAAGCATTCTATCAACTTTATACATGCTCAACCATTTTATCAAACTTTCATCACCAAAAATACAAAGAATAAAAAATAGGAAAAACTCAAGAACATATCAAGGTGAAGCCCACAACAAGAGGAACATTTTTCTCTCTAATGAAAGGTTGGAAATACTTACTAAATTCCAAGCTTTTCTTAGTTTTGCCTTTCTTTCTCTTAAGCTTCCTTTATTTCTTCAATGGAGTTTTTTATAAAGTGTTGATGGTTATGACTTAAAATTAAAAACAAAACAATTTATACTTAAGAAATTTAGCCTTGGTCGAATTTTACTTAAATAAATATCTAGATATTTGTTTTTTATTTCATTTAATTATTCAACTTGTCCACTTGTTTTAATGATCATTACACTTTAATGATATATTCAATCAAAAGCATATCATAACTTTAAAATATTTATACTTTAATTAATTTATTATTTAACAATTAATTAATTAATTAATTAATTATAAATATATTAAATATATGTATTATATTTACATTAAATATTAAAGATATATATATATATATATTTATGATATTAGTCAAATATCTCAATTTGATAATTAATTAATGTGTATTTAAATTAATCTGACATTAATGTGTATTTTATTAATTAATAGCGTAAGACACATCATGTCTCGTACATAACATAACGTACATGATTAATCCTATGGCAGAAGCATATGAGATTTATTTCATGCGCTCAACCTCTTTATTTTTAGGGTTTGGAATTTTGAAAATATATGGAATTTTTACAGAAAATTCAAATTCTTCCTTTTTATTTCTTCTGCTTCTCACGTGAATAGCTAAATTTCTCTCCAATTTGATGCACTTTTCACGTTAATGGTAAATGGTTTATTTATAGCCTTTTGAGTTGTTTTGATCTCAATCAAATTAGGAATGTTAGGATAGAGATAGAATTTAATTTTATCAAAATAAGAATTCTAATTCATCATAAATAAACAACTATTATCTTTTTTATTTAATTAATTAATCAAATAAAATTTATCTATCCTAATCAAATTAAGATACTATAAATCTGAAATTTTAATTTAATATAAATACTTTAACTAATTACATTTCTACCCCTATACTTTTAGAAATAACAAAAAGACCCACATATTTTTTTAAATTATGAAACAGCCCCTAATTTTCAGAATTGCACTTTGGCTCAAAATTTTCCAGCTTTCTTCTCTAAAATGACAAATATTCCAATGGTGTTAAACATATGGAATTGAAATACATTGCTGTAAGAGAATAAGTTCAGAAAAGAAAAGTATCAATTGAAACCAATCTTATGATCGGAGATCCGATGACTAAAGGCTTTCCTCATAAGACATTTATTGGATATGTTGAGAGGATGGGCATTATAAGAAAATTTTATTGATGATGATGTGTAAATGACACTTCGAGCTTATTATGTTTGTTTATGAAATATATAAATATCATGTTAACATTATTATTTGTATATACATGAATGTTTTGAATCCATTGACAGGATTAGTTCTCTAAAAGAGATATTATTGTGGACCATTATAAGATTTTTCACTTATAGGTCATATTAAGTAGAAAGTTGATATCGTGGTACTTGTAAGGAACTATGTTGATATAATGATATAGAATCGCAATGACCATTATTGGTCTATACTTAATTATGATATAACGATCTGACTAATCTTTGATATCTCTTAATTTAAGAATATGTGCATTATGTTTTAATTTATCTATTAAACCATGAAATAAGATAACCTCACCTGAGCCAAGTGGGAGAATGTAAG
The DNA here is from genome assembly GCA_019454045.1 of Zanthoxylum bungeanum. Lineage (NCBI taxonomy): Eukaryota > Viridiplantae > Streptophyta > Magnoliopsida > Sapindales > Rutaceae > Zanthoxylum > Zanthoxylum bungeanum. Next base: position 11,659 of record SKCR01015708.1, read on the forward strand.
ACGTGGCATGTGGCTCATGTTTTACATTATCTGAGAGTTGGCAAAATAACAGGAAGTGGGTAGTTGCATTTCCTTATTGGAAGTACATTTTCTCTTTCCATAATAAGTGTGTATTATTCCATCTATTACATACATCAAGAAAATTAAGAGGGAAAGTCAGAGAAATCAGAGTTTATTCTTCTACTGCAAATCATCATGGCTCAAGGTATGTTTATTTTGGGATGAGCGTGAAATTAATTCATCGACATTGTAAATCATTATATTATGTTTTTTTTTTCCTTATAATTAACTTACAACATAAGCTTAAGATATAACACCAAACGATGTATTATTGAATAATCTTTTTCTTATTCTGAATTTGATTCTATATTTCATAACAAAAATTGAAACATTAACTATCACATAAATTTCTTTGAAAATGTGGAGCTCAAACTTGGGTGGAAGTAATGTTGGATAGAGTCTTCAAATTAACAGGCCTGATGACTGAATCATTTCCTTCCCATAAGGCCTTGGAATGAGATTGTAAGTATGCTCAGATGGATGAAAATAATCCCAAAACAAGAATGCTTTTGGATTTTCACAAATTTTGTAACCTTGTTTCCCACATTGCACCAATCCTCCAAGAGTTCCATCACCACAACATGCACTTGAAATATCACTAAAACCTGAATGCAATCATAAGAATAATATTGAGCCATGACTTGTATAATTAATTAACTCAAATAATTGACTACACTAATTCTGTAGTCCTAAATTAAGATGCTTAGTACATCATCATATTTCCCAGACCTTGTTTTATAGCAGGAGCGTTCTACGTTAGATACGATCTTTTAGTAGCAAATAAAAATACTTGGATTTTTTTAAGGAAATTATCAATTTTCTATCCTAAACATAGTGAAAGTCTGAAATATAATTACTTAAAACTTTTTAAATAACACGTTATCAAAATAAAATTTTCTAGTGAATACGTTCGGACATAACATACCATAGCGTGTAGGAGCAGCTCTAAATCTCTGGACAAGGTCATATACACCACCATAAACAGCAACAGCACCAGGGTACTTAGTAGGAATATTTTGGACCAAATTTTGCAATCCATAATTGTAATTCTTGACCATCACATTCATTTTTTCATAACATCGATCGACCGGTGCACCGGGCAACAGAGCCCTGGCCGGAACACAGCCAACAGGGCCAAGTGAAAACAAGGCAATGCGGCGAGAACCGAGATTGTAAAGCTGCTCTATCAACTTTGCAACTTCTGCTAACATGGCTTCAACATAAGCAGCTGGTGTAAGTGTTGGGGTGTCAAATTGCAGGAAATAGTTGAAGATATCATTGGAGCCTGATTCAATGAGGAAGAGAGATTTTTGGACTTGGTTTTTGATAATTTGGCTTTTATTTACAAGTGCTTGGAATTGCTGAAGCTGCTCCTGGATTGGTATGACTCCCTGTGACAAATTGAAATCCAAAAGCAGCTTAATGCTTCTGTTTCACCCATATGATAGATATATGCTCACCAAAAGGGCCGGTTTTGGAGTTTGGGTGGCCCTAGGCAAGCTCCTGAAATAAGGGTATGTCAATATTATTAATTATATCTGAAAGCATTTGGAAGTCCTAATTTTTTTTTAGGTTTCAAATCTATTTCTTCTTTTTGGCCCCAGTTTTTTTTTGCTCTCACGATTTTGTTTTGATAACTCAAACAGCAATTAACAACGAGCTGGTTGCGTAACCATATAAATAATAAAAACATAGAACAAGAATTGCATGTTTAATATTCTTATTTTTTAAATTAATTTTCTTACCCAATCCTGATTAGTTTCCATAAGAACACCACTGCCAGCACTCGCAAAGTTTATGCCATTTGCTGGATAATCTTTCCTACTTCCATTTATCACAGCAATTTGTGCCTCCAGATATGGCTTCTGTAACTCGATGCCAATAAATTGCGCTGCCAATAAAATAATTCAGCAGTAAAAAAATTACATTCATTTCAACAACATGACAATTAAAAGACATGAAAACACATATTTCACTAGAATATATGAGTTTATATATACGTAACGGGGTCATCAATTTGTAAAAATAAGGATGTCGTTACTAGAGATTTATTCTCTATATACATTTTTTGTATAAAAATAATTATAAACTCACAAATGAAATCTGCTACTGTTCTGCCATTAGTGAACCTCCCAGTAGGATGATGAAAAAAACTTGAACCATAAGGAGGGAAATCAGCCTGAGCAGTACAATTTTTGTTGAAGTGATTGTTTCCAGCATCAAAAATGGAGTCACCAAATGTGAAGATTGCTGGGACATGAAGTGAAAAAGACACTGAAATACATAAACAACTGAAAAATAAAAATATCATGGCAAGTACTGTCTCCATGAATGAAGAAACAAATTAATATAACAAAAGCTCTCAATTTAAACTTCTGTGTACTCGAATTGAAGGGAAATAGTGCAACTTTATATTATTCAAAGTTGAAAATCAAGACAAAATAATGTAACAGAATGCATAAGCATTTGCTTTATTTTTCCTTTATGAATCATTTTGCTAACAAGCAAGTTCCTATGAACATTTATGATCCCATATTTTTATGTCTTTTTGTACCAATTTGGTCCCTTTAAAAGGGAAAAGAAACATAAAGTAACCAGAAATATTAACTATTATGTATAAATTGATCAAAAGTTTGTTATAACTCACTACATTTATGGGACAATGAATACATTTTTTAGTTAGGATTTTACAAAATGACACCATATATAAGTTTTAATTTTTTATATTTTATTAAAAAGAAAAATCTTTAAGTGATTCTGTAGTTAATTGGTTAGCCTCTTGTTTTCGAGAAAATCTTATATGTAACAGTGGTACCACGTCATTCATGCAACAAGCCAATCATCCACTGTCACGCGTGCTAAAAAATTAAAAAACAACTCAAAAATAGGTGAAGAAACTCTACATGTCATTTTTTTAATTCGCTTGTGGTACCACGTCACCTATACCACTGTTGCACCAAATAATCTCTCATTGTTTTCATGACAGGAGGGTCTATCTTTTTTATTTGTTAGTAAAAAATTAAAATTATCTTATATCCACTTTCATATGATTGTACTAAAATACATTTCCATAAATTATTTAAAATCCGCTGCTAAAATTGGGTAATAATATTTACACATCTTTCAGTTTTATACTTTCAAATAAATATATAATTTATTTATTTGTATTGAATAATCATGAACCCTTATTAAAAAAAGTGATGTAAGAATGCCTAGAAATATCGTCTTATTCAATATCCTAAAAGATTGATAGTGTAGGGTTCATGATCTCACTTTGAGGTTCTGGATTCGAATCCATGAAGTGCGTTTCTTATAAGAGTTTGGGATAGCCGGAGGTTTTACCTACTCCGCTTAAGCCCGAAAGAGGTGATTTGGCGGAAGAATTTTCAATAATTCAAAAATATATATATATATTGAATTGGGCAGTATTTTCGAACAAAATATAAATCTCTTATTGAAATAACCAAAGTGTCCGTATATTGCTCGTTAATCAAAATATAGTATTTCAGTCATTTCAAAAGCAAGTAGAGATCTATTTCAGACAAATGAGATAATTATGCCCTGACTTAGTGACTTAAGGAATAGTAAATAATTGAGGATAGTATCTGCAATTGCTACGACACCGTTTCGTCAAATTCAAAATAAGCCCTTTTTCCCCCTCTAAAAATAGTTACATTGCCTCTCTTGCTGTCCACGCAAATGCAAGTCTCTCACAGCCCACCAGGAAGCCTATGCCGCTTTATTTTAGGTATTATTTTTTAATAGAGGAGGGTGTGTGATAACTCTTGTAGAAACAGAATACTCAATTGCAGAATAATATTATTATTCACTAAGAGAAAAAAATCAAAACTAGGTTGAGTCGCAGATTAGATCGCTCTCTTTAAGACGTTTCGCGCAAATCAAAACAGCCCAGAAAATCTCCGTCTCAATCAATTTGCACAGAAAACTGATTGGAATACTCACACCCACACTCGAAATTTTTATTTGCTCGGAATTCAAAAGTATGCTTTTTTTTCTTTTTAATTATCGACTAAGAAGCAAATTTGTTGCATGAAAACAGTAGCTCTCGATTTGATGCAAAAAGAAGAAAAACGTTGCTTTCGATTTTATATCTGTTCTCTTATCTGTGTATTTTTTTCAACAAAGAGGCATGATATATATAAGGAAAATTTTGAACGTTGGCCATAATTGACAGAACGTTGGGAAATTAATTTATAGAAAAGGTTGATTCGTTTTACAAAAAATTTAAAAGAAATAAATGCCTGGCCATAATAAAAAAATTCAATGTATAAACTGTTTTTTTCCATTTAAAACGTTTTAAAAATATATATATATCTTTAAACTAATTTTCTCCAAGTATATATATATACACACACCTGCACCCGTCCCGAACCAACCGACGGCGGTGCGCGCGTGTGGATAATCAACTTTGGCCTAACTCCCCACCCTTCCACAAAAGTGGGTACCCCTTGCCCTTGAGGCCCAAATCCACTTCACAACATAACACATTATAAACAATAGTTTGGTGTTGTGTCTTTCCGTTATGGGATGAGGTGCCAAAGTTAGGGGTGTGCATCGGTCGGTTAATCCTTGATTTTTTAACCGTAACCGAAATTTTCGGTTAAATAAATTGTGACCGATTTAACCAATTTATGACACATAACCATTAACCAATTAACCATTATATTTCGGTCGGTTATGGTTAATTCGGTTATTAACCAATCTAATAAATTAAAATTTAATTTTTTTTTTATAATTTTTAATTAGTAAAATTATATATGATGTAGGTCGGTTCTACCGATTTTTATGAACGTTTCAACCAGTTCGAACCACTGACGCAGTAAATTTTTTGGATCACTAATTCGATCACATATCCGATTCTAAAAAAATTAAAGGATTTGCATACATATACATACACACACACATATATATATATACATATATAGTTTAATTTCGGTTAATCGGTCGGTTCGGTTATAAGAATCTCATAACCGTAACCGAACCGAATAACGAAAAAATTAAAAATTTTAACCGCAATAACCGATTTAACCAAATTAACCGAACCGTAATAAAAAAATGGGTCGGAACGGTTCGGTTAATCGGTTAAAACCGATTAATGCACACCCCTAGCCAAAGTTAAAGTATAACTCTCTAACAAAACAAAACAAAACTTGTAACATCTTCATACAAACAAAACTTATAACTCCTCAATTAATTTTATAACAACTTTTTCAAAATCAAACATGTAACTCTCCCTTATTAAATTCACATTTACAACAGCTTTTTTTTAAAAACCGTTAGAAACCACACCACCAAATCACTCATTCTGGGTTTGAGCGGAGCAAGTAAAACCCTCAGCTGTCCCAGACTCTTACAATAAATGTACTCCCTGGATAACTCAATTCTATCACACACACACACAAGGGGAAACACCATCAAGTCACGCCCCTTGAGAATATAATGTAATGTAAGTAGGGATGGTAATTTGGTCCGACATATTAGATATTCAATAAAAAAATTCAATATTTGAAATTTAATGGATAATGAATAGATTTCACATGTAAAATTAGATATCTGAAATGAATATTAGTCGGTTATGGTTTTAGTATTTTGGATATGTGTGTGACTAAAAATAAATAAATAAAATAATAATATTAACTATAAAAACAAAATAATTCTTTTAAATAAGAAATTAATTAATTAAAGTTTTCAATTTTTTGAGTTTTATCATATTTTTTAAATTGTCGGTTATTACAATCGTTTTTGGATATCCGAAATTTTGATCGATTTCGGATATATGGACATCGATTACAAATTTTTTTCGATTATAGATAGGTATCGAATGTTGAATTTGGTTTCACTTTCGGTTTCTTATATGTCCGAAATGATTGGATATCCCACAATTATAATTTCATCTCCGAAGGTAACAACGTTTCAAATTGAAATGTTAAAAACGTTATGCAAATAAAATTGAATCCCATCTAAACAATTTATACCACGTTTAGATTTTAATAACATGCATATGATAACAGTGACTTTTTAAATTTCGGTTTTATATATTTAGTTGCACTCTCAAAATATCCTCTCAACACTATTTTTTTATACCTAAAATGGCAAAATAATTTTAAAATTTCATTTAAAATTTTTTTTTTTTTGAGGAAATGTTGGAAACATTACCGCCAAACCACCCGACCCGTGCTTACGCGGAACAGGTAAAACCCTCGACTGTCTCAGACTCTTATAAAAATGTATTTTCTGGATTCGAACCTATGACTTGAATAACAAAATCTTAAATCATATACCACCAGATCACACCTTACTATATTAACCTTAAAAACACAAAATTCAATGCTGAATGAGTACTAAAAAAAATACACAACTAGCTCTATTGCTTAATTAAAGTGAATCATACACACAAGTGATCAGATGAAGAAAATCAATTGATGAAGTATACTTGCTAGGTGAAACCTGACAACTATGAATACTAACGGGTCGAATATGATATGTGTATGTCAATATTATATCCGTCTTAATTTAATTAATGAGTATGAAAATTATCTCATTATTCGTTCCTGCGGGTTCCCATACGGGTCTTCATTCATAAGGAGATTTTACCTCTATTTTAATAAAGATATGAATACCTGCACTTGACTTGTCTAGCCAACGAATAAAACAAGTTATCGTCTTACCCGCCCCTACCATATAAGGCTCTCTCAAACCTTTATTTCGCGAAATTTTGTACCATCCCTACTAACAATCATGGTTTTTCATGCATGTCAATTCCCCAATCCATTATAAAGTTGACAAAATCTATATGGTTTTGATACGATGGATGATTTTGTGTATATTAAAAAATAAAAAATAAATTAATATGTCAAAAACAAAGAGGATGGTCGCGTGCAACCTGTTAATTAACCTGAAAAAATGTGTAACTAAATTTACTGTCTCTCAAAATAAATAAAATGGTGTCCTTGCTATATATAATAAACATGGGTGATATTATTGCAATCTAAAAACTACGGATCCAAATTTATTTATTTAATTTTTTTGGAAAATTGGTTAGAATGGGCTGGCTGATCTGTAAATAGGGTGGCTATAGCTGGACACTCTTCAGAAAAATCTTTGATTAGATTTAATTTAGATATTATTAAGAATCGGAATCGCATGTCTTAATTAGATAACGGGTAGTTTTGAATTTGGGGAAATTTTTTCCAAATTATTGAATAACTTCCACAGATTAAATTCTAATTGTATTTGGTATTTAGATTAGATTTAATTTAGATTATTATTGTGGAATCATTTGTGCTATTCCTTGTCAGAATATCATACATGTTAATTTGAGGCATAAAACAGGGGGCAAAGCCTGCACAAATGATTCCACAATAATAATCTAAATTAAATATTAAAGTGGAATCATTCAGTGATCTGCCATTCTACTTTACAACTCCTGCAGAGATGGGAGTCCTTGATAAGAAGAAATGGTTGCTTTATTAATTGAAAGAATGGACTCCCGATGAGCGATACGAGAAAATCTTTCGTACGAGAAAATCTTTCGTACAACAGTGGTACCACGTCATCCATGCAACAAGCCAATCATACATTGCAACATGTGCTAAAAAATTAAAAAATAACTAAAAAATAGGTATTAAATTACACACGTCAGTTTTTAATTCAATGATGGTATCACGTCACTCATACCACTGTTGCACCAAAGATTTACTCGAGCGATACAACCCAGAGAGAGCATCGAGAAATTTGCAGTTGGTTTCCAAAGAGTAATTGCAAAACATTTTGGATTTTGGATCAGCTCTTCAGCTGTTACACACAGAAACTTGTCCAATCTGGCCTCTTCTCAGATTCTAAGTATGGTATGTGCCAATATTTGACTTGTTCGTCTTTCTCAAGCTCATTGATGAGTAAACTATTTAATTGTCTAGTCCTCAACCTAAAATGGCATTAAGTTGTACTTTGAGCAGATGGATACTTATTCATCAGATATAATCTGTATCACACATATATCTCAATCTATGACACCTTCAGGCTATACAGACAACTTCGATGACCATGCGATGCGATATGAAAGTCAACGAAAATAAATACAAGACAGACTCTAGCGAAATCAAATTGTTCCATTGTCACTGGAACTAAAGTACAGATTGCAAATAAACATTATATGTCCCAAAAAAATTATAGACAATACCTGGTCATTGCTTATAGTGCCCACTCTGGTTGGGATAAGTATAGGGAGTTGGAGATGGATAAGGAGGCCGAGTTTGTTGTCCTTGGGCATTGTAGTATGGGCCTCGCCATCCTGGGTAGGCAGGTTGTCCATACTCATGGCTTGGTGGGGTCTGTTCTTGGGCCTGTGGAGGGGGGTAAGGAGCACCGGGCGCAGGGGCTGGATGGTAAGGATGTGATGGCTGTGGGTTGCCATATGGGGGAGGAGGGTGACCATACTCTGGAGGTCGGTAGTAAGGAGTTTGGGGATGAGGGTAAGGTTGAGGTGCATTTTGGGGATCTGTTTGCTGTGGCGCACTGGTTCTCTGAGTTTGACGGGGCTGCCCAACTGTAGGGTAGTTGCCATCATACGAACCAGAGGTATTGCGATCCTGGAAACTGAGACCCGCCATCTGTCTCTGAACATCTTCAATCATTTCTCGGCACTGGATGTTTCTGGTCATCACAAAGTCACTGCATTGCTGCTTGATATTTGTGATTGCATCCTGTTTAGCAGAGATAAAACATTTAAAACATCCACCAAACTTAAGGTGATTCACATAATAGCCCCTTGTTCTCATAGATCGCTAAAAGGAAGTTGAACAAACCTTACGCAGCAAAAGAGAAATTTCTTACCTGAAGAGTAACATAAAACTTCAATCCCTCATTAATGTTTTCTTTAATTTCTCGATACTTAGCTATGGCAGCTTGAATTTGCTTATAACACTTCTCTCGAGATGCTGAGACAGAAAGCAACAGAAATGAAAAAAATCAAAAGTACAGTAAATTGGCAAAAGCACAAATGCAGCATATAGACAAAAATACAGTTTCATATATTGACCAAAATATAAAGCCCCTCCAAGCTTGCCATTGAAACTTGCATTAAGAAATGACGATATAAAGTCATGTTAACCACAATGCTAAGAAAAATTCCCCTTCAAGCAAAGGTAACCTACCTTTATAATCTTCAAGATTAAAGATGGCAGAGAACTCTTCATTTTGAGCCTGTAAAAGAATATAACAGAGGAACACTTATTAACATGCAGTCATGCACTGATTCCAGGAATTAGCAGATTACAAACAACCAGCGTGAAAAAGAAATGCAGTTTTAGAACACAAGGGACCAGAATACCATGCAGTTGATCAAGGATGATTTAATTCTAAACACACCAATGAAGAAGCAAACTTTCATATATTTTTGTGAACAAAACTACACCACGGAAAAGCTAGTACATGCTGTTAGCAATGGCTTATATCACCTTTGCCAACCAAATGCTTTTCTTTCCCTCTTCCCTTTTCCAGGCCTAAATCACATATAAAGACACAATCCACTTTACCACCTGCTCCATGCCCTGAGGGCTTCGGTAACCATATCCCAGCCTCAATTCTTAAGTTCAAATAAATGGGGCATGAGAGTGTCGACAGATAAAAAATCTTTCAATTCTTAACGAACAATTTCTAGCAACCAATAGCATTCCTTTGGACTAGAATGCTAATAACCATGAAATCCTCAAATACAAAACATATGAAGCAAATGAAAACGCTTCAAATTATTTTTTAAAAAAGGCAAAGAAAATTTAAAGAATCATGATAGGAGAGAGAATTAGACCTGAATTTGCATCAACAACTGTTCTTGTGCCTCGATATTTTGGGCAATTTCTTCACAAATGTGATCATATTTTGATATCTCCTTCCTGAAGAGATCCTCGTATGATCCAGTGGAGGTCATCAATTTTGGTAGTATGTCATCCTGAAGCCATTTATACAAAACAACATAAACTAAGCCAAGTGTACTAAATGAAAATAAAGAAGCATTAAATTGCCAGACAAAAGAACGCCTAAAACCAGCAATCAATAATTAGTACATGTTCAACCTTCCACACTAATAAATTACAAAGAAAATAGAAAAAACCTCCAAAAAAGATAGACAAACATAAAACTAAGTTTACAACAGAGTCCCCAGCCCAAAGTGACATTCTTAGAAGGGATGATGCAAAAACTTAATAATACAGAAAGCACAATCAGCTAACACCATCAAAAAAATATGCTGGGCGAAAACGTTATGAAAGCAAGGAGAATTTCCGACTTCAATGAACTACAATTAAGAGACCATTTCCACCAAGAAATTGCAAAAATTCTTAGAGTTGCAAATATTATCCAAATCATTACCAACAATACACTTGACATCCCATGTCAGATAATAATAGGAAAGGAGAAATTGATCCCTACAGTATCTATCCATGCAGACTTCTTGATGTGTCATTGTTTGGGAACAAACAATTAAAATGCGAGAATGAAATAGAGAAGTTTGCAACAAAATTCCACTAAAATAAAGGAATGGAATTGACATATGGATGGAATACGATTTCAACCAAATTGTAGTTGATAGTCAACACAAATCCGAACTTTGTCCATGAAAGGGCAGATCTAATTGTTTCTCTGTAATAGATTGCTTCCGTTAATTGAACAAACCTTTCTTTTCATCTCTTTAAGTATGTCTTCAAGGCCCGCCCTTTGAGCACCAAGAGTCTCCAATTGCCTCTGCACAGATAAGAAGGCAATTATCAAAAAAGTACTTGCACATTGTAGTAGTGAGCAAATAATCAATTCTACATATTACCTTGCTTCTAAAGACTTACAAAATTCATGGTCCTAGATAGGGTAAAATGAAGGAAAAAGATTCGTCCCCACACACACCCACCCAAATAACCCATCCCACCCTCTTTTTGGTTTTGGTTTTACTCCGCTTTGCCATATAATAACACTAGGTTTAATTATTATATGAAGAGAAAAGGCATAAAATTATCTCATCCAAAGTTCTATACTGTTCACTCATTGGGATGAAAGGATAAATAAGTCTTTACTATAAAAACTTAAGGAAAAGCAAGAAAGAAGAAAAAAATCAAGCAGAGTCTTCAAAGTTGATCGCAGCAAATACAGGAACCTTAACATCATTTGCTGAAACTGGAATAAGAAAAATGGCTTGTACAATCAAGAGGGATGTCTGCTGTAACCAACAATTTTTTTCTTCCTCCTCGTTTTCCCCCTCAGAAATGACGTGTGAGAGATGGAGGGGAAAGCAAAGAACAAAATATACCTATCCACAGGCCATAAAAGATTTAAGAAAAATGCACAAAGTTCAGCATCAAAGAAGATATTACCAAGCTTTGCTTCAGAGCCCCAACAACAGCATCCTCAGTGGCATCCAAAGACATTATTGGCCTAGCCAAAGTTGGAAGGGCAGATTCTATCTGATAGGAGCAAAATACAGATGAGTTACAACACATGCATTCCCACACGCAGGAAAAGCAATGATTTAAATTAAAAAAAAAAAAAAAAAAACAAATTAACAGGCCAACTCAAAAGTAGATGATAAAGAAAAATAGCAACCAACAATACCAAAAACTAAAGCAGACAATATTGAATGAGAATCAATTAAATCAGCAAAAACAAAGAATTAATTCACCACCGTCATAGCTGACAAAAGTAGCCTTGAAGTTAGTCGTGCAAATATCCTATTGGCCAAAAAAGAAGAGTGGAGAAAGAAAGAGTGGTTGCTTTAAAAAATCTTCACAGCATGCAAATTCCATCTCATTCAGTTAAGAATGCACCCTAAAAGACATGTGAAAATGGAAAGGATACACATATTAACTAAGTTATATGATTAGAAACACATACTGGACGGCGATCAAGGATTGACATGAGTGCAGAATGATCTCTCACTGAACGCTCAATTCGGGCATCACTTTCTGCGGCTTGCTTTAAGTTTCCTGCAAATCTATTCAACCTATCTTGCAAGTTCTTTGTCAGAGTGCTGGACTGTGGCCTAGTCCATCGAGTTCCAAATTGGCTTCTGAATTGAGCATCTTCTGTTGCTTCTTTCTGCAAAAGTTCCTCAGTCTGCACCAGCAATTCCTGGTTCACCCTCCTCAGATCCTTAAGCTGCTGTAACTCAGCTTCCAAACCAGCTGGACCACCACTGATCAGCACTGCCTCCACTTCCTCTTTAAGATCAGTAGGGAGAGTAACATTCCCTTCCAAAGCAAGAATAGAGTCTGGTAGGTCCATTTCCTTGAGCCTCACTCTGGCTAGTTCACTCCCTTGCTGCAATCTCTCAGCTTGTGTCCTGATGACATCATCAACCATTTCAGTGTACCTGGAAAGTGCTTTTGCACTACTATCTGGAACAAGACTTGCAAACATCTTCTCCTTGCTTGCATCCAGTACCTCATTCATTGCCATTGGCTTAACCACGGAAAATGCTGGCAGAGATGGTAATGAACTGGGGGAAGGAACCCTCATGAGATAAACTCTTTCATTTTCCTTCACAGCCCTATCGAGATTGTGATTAAGATTGGCCTCCAACTTGGTAATTGCATCCAAAAGCTGCGCTGCAGCACCTTTTGAGGATTTCTTTGCCTCAGTTAAAGCACTAATCCCACTCCTCAACCGGGCAATTTCTTCTGCTATCTCTTCTTTCTCATGCAGCTCTAAACTATACCTATAGCAAGCCTCAGCATAGAACAGGGCAGCCTTAAGCTGCACATGAGATACCCAGGCCTTGTCAAAGTGATCCTTCAGAGGTGCAACATTCAATGCCCCTAGAGCTTCCTCATAATATAGTCCAACCTGTAATAGTACCCATCATCAAGCAAGTTGAACAAGTGATTGCCTGCTACATTTGAATAGAGAGAAACTAAATCGACATGGATATTTGTTATGATTCAAAACCATCCACAATTTTAAAAATAGTTCCAAGCATCTATTAACTTGGTCAATAGATATACATCTCGGAATCAACACTACAAAATTCATAAAATCTGTAATTTTAAAAATCAAAATATAAAAAGCCCAAGTGCCCAACACTACATTCAACAGCCTTTGTACAATTTTCACTTCTTATGTCACCAAGAGTGCCAGCAAAATCCAGTAAAACCTCTTTTGTAATACCTAAAACTCCCCCGGCCTCACTTGCATATTTAATCCCAGCTCAACAAATTGTTTCACATACCACAGATAACACAGCCCACAATTACTATGGGTGCGTTTGGTAGAGAGTATTGCACGGAGAGTATATGCTACCTTATCAAACGCTAGAGTATAGGCTCGGGTCAAAAAATAATCTCATGTTATGAGATTATGATTTTGTGAGCGTTAAGCCAGCATTAAAAAAGTCGTTTGGTGGAGCGTGGTAAAACTTCACTGATAACTAATTATATTCCGGGATGCTGTGAAACCACAGTTAATGTGGAATGAAATCAATAGCTGTCAAGAAGTAGCACCCAAACAGACATATAACAGTAAACTCAAAGTAAGTTTGTGAGAGAGTTAAGGAACCACTAATTGTTGAGTACAAGTGAGTGGTTAAATTTAAATGCCTAGTAACAAAGTATAAATAAGCACAACAATTACAAAACATACCCTCAATCACATTTCATGTAAAATTTTTAAACACTCACTTGTCTAGATATTTTAGCACAGACACCAGGCGTACTTCCTTTAGCAATCGTATTCTCAAAAACACACTCTTGAGCCTGCGCCAGCATCAACCTTTCCAACATTCCAGCACATTCAACACCAATATCAACCGTCGTTGAGCTCCCAACACTCGCCTTCGCCGCTGCATTATCCCTCAAATACGCAAACGCCCCAGCACCCGCAATAAACGCGTGCGACGCCTGCCGTCGCCCCTCCACCGTCGTACGATCAAACGACAATCCTATCTGACTATAAGCAGCACCCAAATTAAACAGCACCGCCGCTTTCTCCAAATGTATGTTCTGCTGACTCGCCTTCTGCTTCTGCTTAAACGCATCGTACCACAAAAACGTCACCGTATTAATGTGGTCTTTGTCTGGGGAGATAGGGAACCGAGTTTCGATCAAGCAAAGGGCTTTAAAGTAATTTTGTAGCAGGTCACGGCGCGTGGTGGGGGTAGGGTCGGGCACGCGCTCCACGTCTGATCGGAGTTGTTTAACGGTTTGGAGATCGTCTTCGAGATTGACGGCCTCGCGTTCTGAGTAAGTGAGGGAGATGTAGTTTCGCAATGGACGGTAGAGATCGACTGATGAGGTTTTCTTCTCGTAGATTGCTAGCATGGTGTTCGTTGTACCGGCCGCCGATGACGGTGATGGGGATGCCGCCATATGATTGCGGTGATTAACGGTGAATTTGATCAGAAGATCAGAAGAGAGTTTGAACCGACTGATTGGTGAAGTTAACGAAGGTGATGAATTGAGGGTGTTTCGTTTTCTTAGTAGTGAAGGAAAATAAACTTGGGCCTTTAGTGAGCCTATTGGGCTTTTAATTTGGATCGATCAACAAGCAGTCCATACCGTTCTGAAAACGGCGGCGTATCAAGTGAGGAACGCGGTGATTGACTTGGACTTGTGCCGTGGGGCGGAAGCAACAAGGAGACGATCAAACAAACACGCGCCAACGAGCAATGCATGTGCGCGTGCAAATCTTCAACTTCAGTAAGAGAAAATTTTATATGGATAGACGTTTCTGGAACGGAGCGTACAGCGCGAAAAAGTGAAGCCCTAGTTTTTTGAGCAAGGGAGCTCTCAGATCTTGAGATCTCGTTCGCTCTTGGACTATCTGTTAGCCGAGGCTATCTGTGATAGATCTGAATCACCAGTTAAGGTATCAAATTTTACTTTTTCTTCTCTCTTTTTTTCCCATTTAATTTGATGATTTTATTGTGAATATGATATGTAATCTATGGTATTATTTCGCTGTTAATTGAATCTATGTTTTCCTTGGGAAAAAAAAAAATTGTTGCAATTTTTTTGTATAAATGGTAATTTTAGGGTTTCGTGTCAGTAGGATGCTTAAACTATCTAGGGTTCTTAAGGGAATTTCAAGTTTGTTATAACTGTTGTAATATAGCTAGATTCGTTATGTGTAGTGATTTCAAATGGTTTTAGTTCATAGGGCTTATTCTAGTTTGATTTGGGGTGCCTGGTCTTTTTGTGTTCATTGGCTGTTGGTAAAAAGCCCGTTGGCTTTAGTTTCTTGCTTGTGATTTTTTGCAATATTTTTGCTTTAGTTCTCACAACTGTTGTTTAGTAATTAGGTTTGTTGTATATTTCTATGGAAATTGGAACTTTGATTTTAGTCCTTTTTTTCTGATCAGGGTTTATGATTCTGCTACCTGACCTATAAATGTTTCTGTTTCGTGTTTATAGTTCTGTTGAAATTGGTGTAGGAGAATCCCCGTTTTTTCAGCTTTTGAGGGCAGCCTTTGTTCTTCTTCTTGTGCCACTTTTGCATATAAGGTAAGAAAGTTGAATCAAATTGTGAAGATTATTTATGTGTATACTATATATAAATAAATTGTGATGAGATTGTCATTTTGAGTTAGTTCTATTGTCTATAAAACTTTCTATTTTGAACGAGGAAGAGGAATATATATTAGTGTTTACGCCTTTATTTTTTTAGGATAGACATGATTCAAATTTCAGAATTTAAATCCACCGAGTCTTCCTATAATTTCAGCAGTGGATTGGAGCTGGTTGTTTTAGTATCAATATGTTCTTTTGCTAAAATTGACTTTCGGTGGTCTATAAATTACAATGGAGTGCGGAAGAGTGACCCTAACTGTAAACTTAATTCATCACTGAAACTGTAGAATTTTTATTTATTGACAGTTTGATATGAGTAGTAGGTAAAAAGACAATTGATTGTGGCATTGTACTTATTGCTTCCTGAATTAGGGGTGCGTTTGGTGCGTTGTACTGCACTGTATTGAATTATATTGGACCATGTTGGTATTATATGGATTGTATTGTGTATTTTAATTATTTATTTAATTAAAATAATATTGTATTATTTTGTTAAATAATTTAATATTATTTTATTAATTTAAGTAATTTAATTAATTAAATTTAAGTACTAAATAATTTAAAATATTTATAAAAAAATTAAATATTATTTTATTATAATAATTTAAATAATTAAATTTAAATTAAAAAAAAAAATTGTTCAGACTCTCGCAGACCTGAGGGTGCCTAGCTCTGATTTAATGGACCAACTTTGACCAAGACAGGGGGTGCACACGCTGTTTAACAAGTGCGGGCCTGCCTAACGTGCCATAAAGGCTACTTTGTCTGAGTTCATGTAAAAGACCAGCTGTGTAATTTGGCTTTAGTCTACATGTATGCAATCTATAGATGCCATTGTTTTGATACTAGTATAGATGCCATTGTTGCTTCCATGCACGGATGGAAAAACTGAATACATGTGCCCCTCTTATTAATCGCATGCAAATTTCAATTTCATGAAGCTCTACTTGATGATAGAAGAACTAACATTGTTTTTTCTCTTCTGTGAGATGACCATTCGGCCATCATTATACCAAAATGCAGGTTTTGAACTGGTTTTTAAATATAAATGGACTGCAAGAAGTTCATCCAGTTGGTCGAGGAGAAAAAGAAGAGAGCTTTGGAGAGGAGAGAAGCCCCTTTGAAATGGGAGCAGAAGTTAGAAGCTGCTGCGAAGGCCAAGGCTGATGCTGAAGCCAAGGCAAGGAAGTCTAGGCTGTAAAGCATAAAAGAATATCTGTATCTGATTCCGGTGCTGACAGTGACATTGACAGCAGTGATGGGAGTAGAAGGAAAGGGAGAAGAGGCCACAGAAGCACAGGAAGCATAGCCACTCTGATTCAGGTGACAATGAGAAGAGGAAGGAGAAAAAATCAAAAAGAAAGTCGAAGAGATGTTCCTCTGGCTCAAGTGATGATAGCAATGATGAATATGAGAATGGATCTGAAGAAGAGAGGAGGAAGAAGCAAAACCACAGAAGATTCAGACGTCATGATTCAAGGTCCATTTCCGATGCTTCTGATTCTTCAAGTGATGATGAGGATGATGGAGTTAAAAGAAGTCATGCAAAGCATCAGAAACACAATTGGCAGTCAGAATCAAGTGGTTCAGATTCTTCAAGTGAAGAGGATGATGGTAAAATTCGAAGGAGAAGTCATGCAAGGCGACACAAACGCCAACGCTGTTCAGAGTCAAATGCTTCATTTTCTTCAACCGATGAGGATGCGGGTGCAGGGAGAAGGAAAACTCATAAAAAGCACCATAAACATCATCACAAGCACCAGCACGACCATGTGGATGAGAGAAACAGGCTGCATCACTCTGATGAGGGAAGAATTAAGCACCATCACTCAGATTGGGAGAAAAATAGTCTGCTTCAAAACTCTTCAGAACCCAACGGGAGGCGCCAAAATGAGTACGTGGAAAAAAATGGAAATTGACACCAGAGATGATGCTCATGAACATCAGAATGTCTAGGGTACCTAAATAGTCGGTGTTAATCATGTTCTTATATTATTCTCTTTGATTGCGCTCATTGCTAGTGATTGGCGGGGTATTTTTTTGGACTTGTATTTGTGATTGATTCTTGGAACTTCCTAGTGGCTTATGAATAATGCCTTTGCGCTCTAAAAACTTTGCAAGGATAAGATTTTACTCTTTCCATCAGAAGAGAACATGTCCCTGAAACAATGAAAGTGAACAAGAGCAGATAACTTTTGACTTGAGCAAAATATAAATCATATTTTCAGTTTTTACATCAGTGCATGGAGGCAACAAGAGCAGATAATTTTGTACTTCTTGATGGGAAGAAAGAATCAATACCAACTGTGGCTCAATAATAGTACAAGGACACCCCATGAGAATTTTTTCAGAAGTTCTTTAGTATCTTCTCTCGCTCGAGACTCCTTCCGCTAATACAATTGAAGTTTACTTCCTACAAAATAAGCAGACAGCTCAGATGCTACCTTTCGGTAGTCATGATTCTTAAGCGTAGGTAGGATGCATTCGTTTGAAGAAATAGAGTCGCACGATTAATGCAAAATGTAGAAAGCTTTTGAATTGGGGATTTAATATGGAAGCACGATCACACTGTCATTAATTGTTAACTCAATGTGAAACCCAAGTGAAGAATTATGAGGGTCTTGAGGGCGTATAAAAATATTTACCCTTAAAAATGCCATAATAGCACATTGATCAAACCTGCTGTCCTTTCTTTTCGAAAAAACAACAGGGCACCCTCATCAATTTGTTATCGCACCAATGAGAATGGCCCAGTAACCCTTTGTAGCCAATTCAGAAAGGCTACAAAGGAAGCTGAAAACTGCAAGGTAACATGAAGGCCGGTACACATGCTACATGCAAAACCTAGATCTCATTCTAAATAAATAAAAGGCAAGGCATAACAATCAAATGTAATTTCAGTGAAAATCAGAAGTCCCTGATTCTGAAAATTTTGCAAAAGAAATATACAAGTCACCCTTCCTTTTTTCCCCCTTTATTAACTAACAAGAGAAAAGAAGGCTTTGGCAGGATACGCCCCAGTTCTGTTCCTATTTCACACTTCTGCAACAACATTAAAACAGAAATAGAAGCTCCTAGCACATTTGGTCTCAAAAAATGAACATCATGTTGCCGGCATGACCAGCACAACTAAATTATTGATTTCGCAGTAATCAAGAGAAGGGTGTTGAAATCGAACAGGGGCAAGAGTATTAGACTTGATTATGCAGCTGATTCCTTGGCAATCTTTTCAGCCTTGGCAATGACCTCATCGATGCCTCCAACCATGTAAAATGACTGTTCTGAAAGGTCATCGTATTTTCCATCCAACACTCCCTGTTGAAACCAACAATATAAAATTGAATCAAGATCATGGATAATGTGATCAAAACTATGCACAAGCTTGTATTACTGGTGCATAGAGGCACCTAAAAATTCGTAGCATGTTAGCATTTACAAGAATATACAACCAATTTAAGTGAGGCATTCAATAAGTTCATTGCACGGTAGTATATAATATACAATCAATTTAAATGTTCAAGCAAGTCCATCCGTGAATACTACTAACAGGGTCACAGTGCAAGTTACCAAAAACCATTTGTTCTAACCACCAGAAATATTTATACCAAAGGTTGATCCATACAACAATTAAGTGAATTAGCCGCTCATACACCAGCATTTAACATGCTAAAACCAGTTTTGCATAGGCACTTTTTCGCTAATAAATATTATATAAAAGAATACTGTAGAACATTGAGGTGCAGAGACATCATCATATCATCAAACTTTGCTAAATCTTTGTCACAAATTATTGACGCATGATTGGAGCTCCAAATAATTGACTGGACCAGGAATAAAACTCAGAATGTAGAATTGTGCAAACCATGCAACTTTGACACAATATAATTGATTGTCTATATACGTGTATGCTTGTATGCAACACAGATAATATATATGATTGATTATCTAATATCTATACATGGATACGCTTATATAGCTGTAGAAGCATGTGTGAGTTCAAAGACAAAGAAGGTAGAGGTACCTGGAAGCTGGTAATACTCTCTTTCAAATCCACATACTTGCCAGGGGCACCCGTGAAAACTTCTGCCACATGGAAAGGCTGGCTCAAGAACCTTTGAATCTTACGAGCACGAGCAACAGTCAACTTGTCATCTTCACTAAGCTCATCCATACCCAAAATGGCAATGATATCTTGCAGATTCTTGTAGTTCTGAAGAACCTTCTGCACACCACGAGCAGTGTTGTAGTGTTCCTCGCCCAAAATGTGTGGAGAGAGCATACGGGAAGTGGAATCTAGAGGATCAACAGCAGGATAGATACCAAGCTCGGAGATCTGTCAACAGGAACGGCAGCAAATAAATTGTCAGATGGCATTAGCAAAAATTTTTCAAAGCTACATCAAACCAAGTGTATCCTTACTTGACGCGATAACACAGTAGTGGCATCCAAGTGAGCGAAGGTGGTAGCAGGAGCTGGATCTGTCAAGTCATCAGCAGGGACATAAATAGCTTGGACAGAAGTGATGGAACCCTTCTTGGTGGTTGTAATACGTTCTTGAAGACCTCCAAGATCTGTAGCCAAAGTTGGTTGGTATCCAACAGCAGATGGGATACGACCAAGCAAAGCAGACACCTCGGAGTTAGCCTGCAGAAAGACAGAAAGTAGATCACAAAATATTTACAACATCAGCAACATGCACAATGCATGATAAGAGCTCCACCCAATCACCAATCACCATCATAAAACTCACTTGGGTGAAGCGGAAAATGTTGTCAATGAAGAGAAGCACATCTTGGCCCTCAGCATCACGGAAATGTTCAGCAACGGTAAGCCCAGTCAGACCAACACGAGCACGGGCACCGGGGGGCTCATTCATTTGACCATAAACAAGAGCACATTTGCTTTCAGACTGAGAGACCAAAAAAAAACACAAAAATGTAGAAGTTTAGCACTTAACAGCGATGGAAACAGAAAAATTAAACTGAGAAAAGCATAAAGCTGACCTGCTTGTCCCCTAGCTTAATGACACCACTCTCAATCATTTCCCTATACAAGTCATTACCCTCACGAGTACGTTCTCCAACGCCAGCAAAAACTGAGAAACCACCTGGTCAAAGAAAACATTGTAACATTGAATAAAACAACCAGAGTAATTTGCATGCAAACAAGAAGTGCCATCAGCATTTTTTTAAAAACTAAACCATGAGCCTTTGCAACATTGTTGATAAGTTCCATAATAAGCACAGTTTTTCCTACACCAGCACCACCAAAAAGCCCAATCTTTCCTCCTCTTTGGTATGGAGCAAGCAGATCGACAACCTGTATAAAAGAGCAAGTCAAGTAAAATTGAGACCAATATCATTATCTTTATATTTTACTGAAAATGAAACATACCAATGAAAGCATAACCTTCATTGGTATAACAAATGAGGGTAAGAAATGGAACATCCAAATGCATTCACTAAATAAAATTGAAATACTACCTTAATACCAGTGACAAGAATCTGCTGTTCAGTTGCCTGCTCAACGAATGATGGAGCTTCTCTATGGATGGGCAAGAAGTGTTCGGTTTCTGTTGGAATATTTTAAAAAAAAATGGTCAGAAAGTTTCATTACATGCACTCCCAGAACAGCACCCCCCATAAAACTTATCAAGAAGTTAAAGGATCTCCAGAATCTTACTGATATCGCCTTTCTCATCAATAGGCTCTCCAATGACATTCATAATACGACCCAGAGTAGCTCTCCCCACAGGCACCTAAAGCACATACACAAAGCCAATTAGAAACAAAATATTCAACATACAACATATCGACATCATATCACAGAACAAGATAAAGCACAATGTTCACAAAATCAATGCAACATAAACTCATTATTTTCATGAAAAGAAACCCTATAAAACAACTTGGTGCCTAAAGATAACAATAAGTCTTGGTTTAGGGAACTGTAAATACTGGGGGGAGGGGGAAGTGTCCCCCACAGCGTGCAGCTGATCTGTTTTTCAAAACTAACTTTTCCTCATAAGCGGAGTGAACGTAGTAAGGAGGGAAGCAGAAAGGTAGACAACACAAGCTGAGTGCCTGAGTTAGAACCCTGCGGTGGACAAGGTCCTAATAATAAAAGCTATTACTAACCCCAAACAGCATATAACAGCTCAAATCAAAGCAAACACAATGATAATATTTGAAAAAAATGTCATCAAACACATCAATTGTAAACTCATAAAACACATGGGATACTTCACTTCAAACTTTAAAGGTTTTCCAATTCAGACAACTAAAAACCAAAAATAACAAATTTCACTTTCAAAAACCCTACAGAAATTCAAAATCGCACAATCCCACAAACCGATTCAAAAAATAAAAATCGATCATAACTCAGATCTACTATTACGACAGTCAACAAGAACACCAGCATTCACAATCAACAAATAAAGATTCGATTTTTTCTTCTCTATTTCCAAGTCACAAAAAAAAAAATGCCCCGATTTTTTTTTTCCGATTTTGATCAACGAAATCAGCTTACAGTGATAGGAGAACCAGTGTTGAGCACGCGCTGTCCACGAACCAACCCTTCAGTTCCATCCATAGCAATAGTCCTAACAATACTTTCACCCATGTGCTGGGCCACCTCAAGGACCAGCCGAATCGAGTTATCCAACACTTCAAGCGCGGTCAAAATCGGCGGCAATCCCTCCTCAAATCTCACATCAACGACGGCACCGATCACCTGACACACCTTACCGATAGAACCCTTTCCAGTAAACTCGTCGGTGATTTTACCGCCTCCGTCGCCTTTCTTCAGATCTGATTTCGGAGCCTGTGCCGGTGGGGCAGTGGCAGCTGCCGAGGTCGCGTACTCTGATACGCGCGTGAGGAGGTAGCCATATGGAGACGCGCGGCGCGTGGAGGAAGGTGAGAAGATAGAGGATTTTGAGAGTGGAGATTTGGAGGGAGATCGGCGCAGAGAGGAGCGGAGCAGAGATGAGAAGAGTCTGCGTGAAGCCATAGTTAGGGCTTCAATGTAGTGAGAGAAAATGAGAATAGAGTCGGGGTTTGATTAGAAATCTAAAACTCACTTTTATGTGTCGCTGGTTCTGTAATTTTATTATTATTATTATTATTTATTTAAAATTCCGCTTATACTTTGCTAGTTTTCTACGCTTGAGAGTGCGTGGACGGTGTCGTTTTGGCGGATTAAAGGAATTAGGGAAACACTGATGAGGTGAAATGATTGTAATGCCCTCTCGGGGCTCAGGTAGTTGCTTGCTTTGTTCCTTTAAATTAGGAAAATTTAAGTCAACGATATTTTTGTTCTAAATTGTAGATTATTTTGTTTGAATGAAATAATTAAATTTATTTTATCTAAGAAGAAAAAAAATGATATTATATTCGGATTTGAAGTGGTCGTTTCTCATGGTAAAATTATAAGAAAAAATAGGATATGTAAAAGCTCCTAAATTACCTAAAAGATGGACTAAAATGGAGAAGTGAAAGTATACATTGGGTTTTATTGGATTAAAAAAAATGAATTTTGAAATATTCATAGAACGGAAGTAGATGGTTATCAGATAACATATATTTGTTGTTATATTAAGAGCTTGTAGACCCGGTCACGGTTCCGGTTCGGAACCGAACCGGTTGGAATCGGACGATTTCGATTCCAATCGGTTCAGGTTCCGGTTTCGGAACCGGAACTGTAATATTTCGGTTCGGTTATAATTCACCCCTGATCGAACCAAAATCGAACCGCTGGGTATTTTAGGTATCACAAAATATATATAAAACTGTATAATAAAGGTCATTTTTCATTTTCTTCAACACACTAATTCTCAATTCTCTCAATTTTACAATTCTTTCATTCTCAATCCTCTCATCTATAATTTTTCATTCTCAATTCTCTCATTCTTTAAAAAAAAATTAACAAAAAATGACAAGTTCATCTGAGAACACTATGTCAAATGTGTCAACCCAAGAGAGCGGCCCTAGTATCGGTACACGCAGAAGATAAGTTAAGTCTCATTCCTCCGATATTCTCAAAATTCATTTTCATTTAGTCGATACTAAAAATGAAGGTCCAAGAGTAATATGCAACTATTGTGAGATTTCTTACAAATTTACTGGTGGATATGACAATATGAACAAATATTTGGAAAAACATCATGCAGCTGAAATTGGACTTGATACAACACAAACTCAAATGGCCAGGTACGCATCATCTAGTAGAGGTACGAGTTCTTTAGATTTATTTAAATATTCTAATGCTAAAAATAAAGAAAATTTTACTAAATTAACTTGTATGACACATCTTTCTTTAAGTTTTGGTGAAAAAATTACTTTTACTAATTACGTTCAGAATGCTTTAAATCCTGTTGCTTGTAAAAGGGCTAGAAATACAACAAAACGTCACATTTTTTAATTATAAAAAGATGGTAAAATTATTTTAAATGAAACATTTAATGATATTAAATGTCGTCTTTCTATTTGTTCTGATATTTGAAGTGACCATTGCCGAACACACTCATATATGAGTGTGACTTGTCATTGGATTGATGCATCATGAAACATACAAAAACGACTTATTACATTTAGAGTTTTTGATGAACAACATACTGCATAAAATATTTATAAAATGATTAAAGTAATTTTGTATGAATATGGTTTGTTAGGTAAAATTTTAACAATTGGTTTTGATAATGTATCTGCAAATACTGCATCAATTAAAGATTTAACAGAAATATACCAACCGAATTCGGGAGGTCGATTTTTTCATGTTCGCTACACATGTCATGTCATTAATTTATATGTTCAAGATGGTCTGACTTGATTAGCATCTTTCATTGATCCTATTAAGATTGTACTTGATTGTATTTGGTCATATTCTCGAGTTATAAGAGAATTGGCCAAGTTTTGTAAATTAAATTGTATTAAAGCGATAAAATTTTCACGAGATGTTACAACACGTTGGAATTCAACTTATTTTCTTTTTATGTCAAGCTTTCCAATATAAAGATGCATTATGTAGTTTTTTTTAACATGTTCAACATATCACACTTTTTCCTAATCAATGTGATATTTGTGAAATATTTTTAGATATTTTAATTTTTTTAATAATGCTACAAATATTTTTATCGGAGTTTATTATCCTACAACATATTTATTTCTCGTTTGAAGTTTGAATATTGTTGGTACTCTATTGAGCATGTTGATAGTTTTGATCCTAATGATATTGTTTTGCTTGAAGTTATTGTCGTTATGAAATAAAAATTATTGTATTATTTTAGAGACATTCCACTATTTTATCTTATTGTCACGGTTTTTGATCCTAAATATAAAATAAAAGGTTTGAATAGTATCTTACATGCTTACTATGAATATTTAGAAATAGCTAATGAAATTGATATTACAAGAATAATAGTTAAAATAAAAAATATTTTAAACGATTTATTTAATGATTATGTTAATAGATATAACTTGCAATCAGTAGGACAATCTAGTTGTAATGAACCTGTAATACAATTAAGACTTAGCGTAGGTGATCGTTGGTTACTACAATGAAATAAAAAAATATGGGGATAACACTACTAACAATCCAGAATTAGATAATTATTTATCTACCAATTTCAAGTTTCATACTGAAAGTTTAGTGAATAAAAATTTTCAATTCCTTGAATAGTGGAACCGATATCAAAATATATATAATGTATTATCAATTATTGCTAAAGAGTTGTTGGCAACACATGTTTCCATCATTGCAGTTGAGCAAGTCTTCAGCATGGGAGGCGAAATATTGCAAGCGAGATAATATTATTACATCCAAACACTTTAGAAGCAACAACATGTGTGGATAATTGGACCCGAGCTGATCTGAGGTAACAAGAAGATGCCTCTGATGACTTTGAAGACTTGTTCGACAATGCATCTGCAAGCAGAACGAGAGCTGAAGGATCAACAGACACTGATAATGATGATTGATGATGATTGATCAATAAATAATGGTAAATTGTAATAGGGAACTATCTTAAAATCGTAATAGAACTAAATAAGCTTTGATTCTTCTTACCCCTGAAGGATACATATGCAACTTAAGTTTTTAAAAATTTAAGTTCAAACTCTTTAACTTATTAATTTTATTTTTAATTTTATTTAGATAAGAATTTTATTTGTAATTTAATGTAATCTAAATTCAAATTCATAATTTTAAATAAAATTTTTAATCTCATATTTTTTTAAAAAAAAATCATTATTAAAATTTGAAAAAAATTTAAAAATAAACCAAAGGGAACCAAAACCGAACGATTCGTTTTCGGTTCCTGCTCTACATAAGTGTGGAACCGAAAACAAACCGGACTGATAGCCAGATCTACCGTTTAGTATGGTTTTTTATTAGAAAGGTCAAAGAGTTTTTTTAATTTCAAATATTTTTTTGAATTTTTTTAATAGTATTTGATTGCATTTAGAGTATCTCAAGTGATTGATGATATAATGTATTGTATTATATTTAATGTTATATAATGTATGTTGTTGTATTACTTTATATTAATTTTTTATTATTAATTAAAAAATTAATATTTTAGGAAAAAAATACTAGTAGGATAACTTAAAAAATACTTAAGGTTGAAGATTTAAATTTTTCAATATTCTTAATTACAATGCATCTGCAAGCAGAACGATAGCTGAATGATCAACAAGCACTGATAATGATGATTGATGATGATTGATCAATAAATAATGGTAAATTGTAATATGGAACTATCTTAAAATCGTAATAGAACTAAATAAGCTTTGATTCTTCTTACCCCTGAAGGATACATATGCAACTTAAGTTTTTAAAAATTTAAGTTTTTAAAAATTTAAGTTTTTAAAAATTTAAGTTTAAACTCTTTAATTTATTAATTTTATTTAGATAAGAATTTTATTTGTAATTTAATGTAATCTAAATTCAAATTCATAATTTTAATAAAATTTTTAATCTCATATTTTTTTAAAAAATCATTATTAAAATTTGAAAAAAATTTAAAAATAAACCAAAGGGAACCGAAACCGAAAATTTGAAAAAAAAAATTAAAAATAAACCACAGGGAACCGAAACCGAACGGTTCGTTTTCGGTTCCTGCTCTACATAAGTGTGGAACCGAAAACAACCGGACTGATAGCCGGATCTACCGTTTAGTATGGTTTTTTATTAGAAAGGTAAAAGAGTTTTTTTAATTTCAAATAATTTTTTTGAATTTTTTTAATAGTATTTGATTGCATTTAGAGTATCTCAAAGTGATTGATGATATAGTGTATTGTATTATATTTAATGTTATATAATGTATGTTGTTGTATTACTTTATATTAATTTTTTATTATTAATTAAAAAATTAATTTTAGGAAAAAAATAC
The DNA here is from genome assembly GCA_019454045.1 of Zanthoxylum bungeanum. Classification (NCBI taxonomy): domain Eukaryota; kingdom Viridiplantae; phylum Streptophyta; class Magnoliopsida; order Sapindales; family Rutaceae; genus Zanthoxylum; species Zanthoxylum bungeanum. The sequence continues at coordinate 38,671 of SKCR01015708.1, forward strand.
TAGTAGGATAACTTAAAAAATACTTAAGGTTGAAGATTTAAATTTTTATCAATATTCTTAATTACAATGCATCTGCAAGCAGAACGAGAGCTGCATGATCAACAGACACTAATAATGATGATTGATGATGATTGATCAATAAATAATGGTAAATTGTAATAGGGAACTATCTTAAAATTGTAATGGAACTAATGAGCTTTGATTCCTCTCACCCCTGAAGGATACGTATGCAACTTAAGTTTTTAAAAATTTAAGTTCAAACTCTTTAATTTATTAATTTTATTTTTAATTTTATTTAGATAAGAATTTTATTTGTAATTTAATGTAATCTAAATTCAAATTCATAATTTTAAATAAAATTTTTAATCTCATATTTTTTTAAAAAAAAATCATTATTAAAATTTGAAAAAAATTTAAAAATAAACCAAAGGGAACCAAAACCGAACGATTCGTTTTCGGTTCCTGCTCTACATAAGTGTGGAACCGAAAACAAACCGGACTGATAGCCAGATCTACCGTTTAGTATGGTTTTTTATTAGAAAGGTCAAAGAGTTTTTTTAATTTCAAATATTTTTTTTGAATTTTTTTAATAGTATTTGATTGCATTTAGAGTATCTCAAAGTGATTGATGATATAATGTATTGTATTATATTTAATGTTATATAATGTATGTTGTTGTATTACTTTATATTAATTTTTTATTATTAATTAAAAAATTAATATTTTAGGAAAAAAATACTAGTAGGATAACTTAAAAAATACTTAAGGTTGAAGATTTAAATTTTTATCAATATTCTTAATTACAATGCATCTGCAAGCAGAACGATAGCTGAATGATCAACAAGCACTGATAATGATGATTGATGATGATTGATCAATAAATAATGGTAAATTGTAATATGGAACTATCTTAAAATTGTAATGGAACTACATTAGCCTTGATTCCTCTCACCCCTGAAGGATACATATGCAACTTAAGTTTTTAAAAATTTAAGTTTTTAAAAATTTAAGTTTAAACTCTTTAATTTATTAATTTTATTTAGATAAGAATTTTATTTGTAATTTAATGTAATCTAAATTCAAATTCATAATTTTAAATAAAATTTTTAATCTCATATTTTTTTAAAAAATCATTATTAAAATTTGAAAAAAATTTAAAAATAAACCAAAGGGAACCGAAACCGAAAATTTGAAAAAAAAAATTAAAAATAAACCACAGGGAACCGAAACCGAACGGTTCGTTTTCGGTTCCTGCTCTACATAAGTGTGGAACCGAAAACAACCGGACTGATAGCCGGATCTACCGTTTAGTATGGTTTTTTATTAGAAAGGTAAAAGAGTTTTTTTAATTTCAAATATTTTTTTGAATTTTTTTAATAGTATTTGATTGCATTTAGAGTATCTCAAAGTGATTGATGATATAGTGTATTGTATTATATTTAATGTTATATAATGTATGTTGTTGTATTACTTTATATTAATTTTTTATTATTAATTAAAAAATTAATATTTTAGGAAAAAAATACTAGTAGGATAACTTAAAAAATACTTAAGTTGAAGATTTAAATTTTTATCAATATTCTTAATTACAATGCATCTGCAAGCAGAACGAGAGCTGCATGATCAACAGACACTAATAATGATGATTGATGATGATTGATCAATAAATAATGGTAAATTGTAATAGGGAACTATCTTAAAATTGTAATGGAACTAATGAGCTTTGATTCCTCTCACCCCTGAAGGATACGTATGCAACTTAAGTTTTTAAAAATTTAAGTTCAAACTCTTTAATTTATTAATTTTATTTTTAATTTTATTTAGATAAGAATTTTATTTGTAATTTAATGTAATCTAAATTCAAATTCATAATTTTAAATCTCATATTTTTTTAAAAAATCATTATTAAAATTTGAAAAAAATTTAAAAATAAACCAAAGGGAACCGAAACCGAACGGTTCGTTTTCGGTTCCTGCTCTACATAAGTGTGGAACCGAAAACAAACCGGACTGATAGCCGGATCTATCGTTTAGTATGGTTTTTTATTAGAAGGGTAAAAGAGTTTTTTTAATTTCAAATATTTTTTTGAATTTTTTTAATAGTATTTGATTGCATTTAGAGTATCTCAAAGTGATTGATGATATAGTGTATTGTATTATATTTAATGTTATATAATGTATGTTGTTGTATTACTTTATATTAATTTTTTATTATTAATTAAAAAATTAATATTTTAGGAAAAAAATACTAGTAGGATAACTTAAAAAATACTTAAGGTTGAAGATTTAAATTTTTATCAATATTCTTAATTAAAATATATCAACATTCTTTTATATTATAAAAATATATATTTTATATTTTTCGACAACATAACATCATTTAAAATAAATATCCAAGCAAATAATCCAATTAAAACTATATAGACTTCATTCAAAAGTTGCAACAATTTATATATATATATATATATATATAAAGAGTCAAATTCTTAGAAGACAAATTAAAAGAGGAAACCTGCAAAAAGAATGAATACTAAACTAATTGGGAAAGGAATCCTAATATATTTTAACTACATAATACAAATCTTATTAAAATTAAGGAACCTATACATATAAAAGAATAGGCTAGGCACCATAATTCATAGATCAACCGTAATTCATATCTTAATCATCTTAATCTCTTCTCATTTATCTTTTTCCGTTTACGACCTTGCTCTCATTAAACAATCATGGTAAAATCATAAGATTATGTTCCAAGACCGAGATACATGCTTGAGTTCATAAATGGACATTTACAACTTGTAAACATTTTATTTTTGACCTTAGACTATGAACCCCTCTGGTTGTACCATATATATACCCTTGTCAAGATTGTCATTCAAAAATACAGTGTTGACATCCATTTGCCAAATTTCATAGTCATAATATGTGGTATTATAGAGAATAGTGCGGATGGATTTGAGCATGGATACTGGCGAGAGTCTCCTCATGGTCGACTCATTTTTTTTATAGATTTAACCATTGGCCACTAGTCTAGTCTTGAAGGTATATACCTTCATATATGCTTCTCTTTTATCTTGTAGATCCACTTGCAACCAATGGATTTTACCCCATCAGGTTGGTCTATAATTTCCCAAACTGAGATAGATTACATCGACTATATCTCGAGGTTCATGGCTTTGAACCATTCCTCTTTATCAGAATCAGTAATTGCACTACGATAGGTTAATGGAACATCTACACCATCATTGGATATGACAATTTGTGTCTCTCCAATACCTATGTAGTGATCAGATTGTTGTTCAATCCTTCCACTACATCTAGGTTGTAGATCATTCTGATGTACTTGCATCTGATGCTCAAATATCGAAGGTACTATACTTCTGTCAACTATTGTTGACGATGACACGTTAGTCGAGTAACTCCTCGAGTAACACTTTATTTCGAGGTTTGAACTCTCTCATATAATCCTCCTCAAGAAACATATCATTTATCAATACAAATAATTTGTTGTCCCCGAATATAGTGAACTATTATCCTATCTCCTATGGATGTAAGCCTAGTGTCAGACAACATAAAATCAAATAAATTTACTTGTTCGATAATAAATTATTTAGAGAAACATATTATTTCTTCGGATAAAAATCAACCATCAATAAGTACTTTTGTATGAATTTGGTGCTTGAATATGAACAGAATAAGCTAAATTTAAAATAATATATTTTTTTGATTTAACATGTTCGGACACCAATTTTGAGCAAATGAGTCATGATCTTTAAATTTATTTAGGGTCCGTTTGGTATAAATTTTCTAATATAGCTTATTGTGTTAGGGTTGGTGTTCTGAGCACCAATTTTATTATGTATTTCCTTATAAATACTAATGTAACATTTTATATGAATAAAATAAACAATTTTTTTTATATAACCTTTTATTTTAATATGGTAAAGATATAACAGACCTTAGAATGATTAGTTATGATACTGTTGCAAAAGCGTTGCAACTGACATTGAGTTGTATCATGACGTTATCATTCTTAGACAGTTCCCAGTCAATGTTTACACTACTTGGTCAGCAAAGTAAACCCGTTGAGACTGGTACATATCGTATATTGGAATCTTGGATTCTGATGGTTTCTCAGTGAACCATAAGTCTTGCAGACTCGAATAGACATGTAGGTGTTCATAGCGGATAAACACTGAACGACTCACCGGGTATTATTAATGGATGGTACATCAACTTCAATAAGAATCTTCTCGGGTTGGGTGAGTATAATGATTATTTGACTTGAGATACCACTGTAGATATATGAGTTATCCTCCACACTTAGATGACAGTCACATCACCGATCTATTTAGATCAGACCTCCGCATGTTCGTTGGGTGTGGACTGATGCTCAGGATATCTTATATGTATTAAGAAGAATTCGTCAGCTCTGTGTACGGAGCATAGGTATTCAATATGGAATTAGCAATCTGTTAAATCTGTGGGCCATTGGCACACTGTAGAAATCACTTCTAAGTGTTATTAAGGGATTACTAATAGAAACGTTGACGTGATTATATCTATAAAGATTTGACATTTGTATCTATATCTCTGGAATAATCTGAATATCTATGATGGAGGGATTATATGTATGCAATGACCTCGACCTGTATAATTCAGAGAGTTTATCCGTGTTCGTCATAATTTACGGGTGAGTGAATTATGGACACAAAATTTGATTTCGTGATAAATATGTCTGAATCTAGAGAGTCTCACTAATGAAATATACCCTTGTAGAGCACTAAGGCAACTGTTATGAATAATACTGATTATTTATAACTTGTTTAACGGTTAAATGAAAAATACATGCAATCGGGACATAATCGTCATTTCTGAATTAATATGTATTTGTATTCAATATTTGATATTATTAAATACACATGAATTAAATATCAAATTGTGATATTTGACGTATATAATTAATATATGTATTTGAGATATTTAATGTAAATATAATACATATATTTAAGATATTTATATTTAATTATTTAATTTTTAAATCATTAAACTAATTAACAAAATAATATCTTTAGTAATATTTTCACTTTTTAATGGCTTAATTCAATTGGCCCATTTGTGTATTTACTTTATGGAAGATAAATGTTAACTTTATTAAAGTAAATTATGTTCCAATTGAAATTTAACAAAATAGAAATAATTGTTATTTATTATTTTGTTATGTAATTCGGCCAAGGGAAATTAATTAACAAAATTATTATTTTTTTATTTTCAACACTTAGAAAAGTTTCATAAATATTTTACAAAGTGAGTTGAGAGAAAAAGGTGGAAGAAAAAAAGAAAACATAGCCAAAACTTGTATTTTTGTAAGTTTTTTTTATACTTTTTTCTACATATAAAATGTTTCTATTAATCTTAGCTTCAATTTGTGCTGCTAAGTTGATGTCTCTACTCTTTATATTTGTAATTAAATGTGTTTGAAGCTTGTTGGATGTGTTTAAGGATGTATGTTTATTTATAAGCTTATTATGAGTAATTAAGCTTATAAAATTAATTAGTAATCAAAGTTGTCATTCTAGAGTTGCTTAGCCATTCATAATTAACCTAGAATTTTTCTTGAGTTGTTTCATGATGGTGAGACATGATTGGGTGGTATTGGATTGATTAAAGTATTGAATTTTATCAATTTAGTGTCAATTATATAATTGGTGTAATTTATGAAATTAGGATTCTAAACCTAATCCAATTTTGGGTCTGTTCATATATATGATGTAATTTGATTTATATTTGATGTATATTAAATTTTGGATTGATTGAATTTGATTTTGACATGTTTTGAATATTTAGGGCCAAATCATAATTAATGGAATTTCAGGGGTGCTCTCAACATTTGTAGAAAAAATTAGGGATTTGTGTTGCAAATTGTATTTTCATGTATTAGACATGTATAAATCATTTTGGGATTGATTTGGAATCAATTAAATATGTATTTGACAATTTAGGACCAAAATGATCAAATTATAAAATATTGGGGCAATTCAGTAATTAATAGAAATTTGATTTCTTGGGTTAAAATTTCAGATATTAAATATTGGTTAATTAAATAAATATTTTTATTTAATTGTTCCAAGAAATTTTTTTGAAATCGGAAATATATGTTTTTGGCATTCTGCTGCGCTAGCCCTCTGATTCCGTATAAAACCCCAACAAAAATGGTATCAGAGCGAGTCTGATTCTGGACACCCGATATGATTATGCCTTTAAAATTCAATATTTACTTTAATCTTGACTTTATAAATGCATGTGTTTATTTAATTAGATTAAATAAAGTAAAAACATCTTTTGTGAAAAATCCTTATTTGAAAATAAGGTTTTTAATTTAATATGTATTTGATGCATATTAATTGGTCTGTCTTGTCAATACTGCTTATAGATAAATTTTCTGCGACTATATCTGAGAACGTGTCAAAGTTGTGAGGATATGGCCGGTATAAATTTATCTGTACCGGATATATTTGATATTATGTGAATTCAAGCTAAAGCGAAATCTTAAACGTGCCAAAGCTGTCAGAGTTTCGCAAGTATCTTGAATTTATCATTGACAAGTCTAAACTTGGTACGCCTCCTTGTGCACGTGCCAAAACTATCACAACGAGAAATGGCCAGGACCGAAAATCCAAGAGTCAGTATTGAGTGATTGACAATGAGTTGTCTACCTAATGAATATATGTAGGTGAGAACGTGACAAAGCTGTGAGCTGAAATATATTCATGGGGTCCACCTTTCACTATTATGTTATGATTTGATTATCGCATGTTTTGTATTATGTTTGAGGATTACAGTTTTGCATGAAATAACGAGAATGCATTTTTAGATTAAAAATCCATGATCTAGTTAATGTTTTATGATATAATATGAAATTATTTTATCTGCTTTTCTGCTAACCGTTGATTCGCTGTCTATTTGATAGATTTATGATGGCGGCACCTCCGACCAATCTTTTTGCTCGTATGCTTGATACGAATAAGCTAAAAGGTATTGAAAACTTTGCGGAATGGGATATGAATTTGAGGATTGTCCTCAATTCCAAAAAACTGGGATACATTTTGGAAGTTCTTTTACCCCTTGTTATATCTCCATATGCATCTTCTGAAGAACATGAGACTTTCCAGAGATGGAAGGATGATGATTTAAGGGTTAAATCATCCATTCTCTTTCTTCTGAGCTTAAAAAGACTTACTTTGAGATGCACGATGTATATAGCATGACGATACAACTTCGTGAATCATTCATGAACCAGGAACAGGTCATGGTTCATAGAGTTTCAATGAAACTGTTCCATTATAAACTTGATGAGGGGCAGGCTGTGAGCCCGCATGTGCTTCATTGATCGATTTGATCGAGCATTTGAGGTGTCGGGATTT